>CAJPEX010002870.1:0-34261 GCA_905338405.1 Notodromas monacha
ACACCTCTTCTCATCTCAAAGTCAGAATTTCACAGAAATTGTTTCAATATTTACAAATGCAACAAGGAAGATCTGCCAACTCCCAATAAAAAAGACTCATCCATTCCAAAATTAGTAGCAAACATTTACCCAACATTACCATATTTCAGGGCTACAATAGAGTGTAACTTATAAAAAATGCTAGTACTACCAGAGTGGGGAAATTGGTGCACACTGGGGATATGTTTGTAATTCTACAACAGTGACCCTGCTGTGCACCTGAAGTGTACCAAATAAGTTCTTCTGTTGCCCATGCATATCCCTAATGTGCACCAATTGTGTGTTTACACCAGGAGTACTCAGGGTCACATTTGTAAACAAATTAGTTACACCAAGGATACAGTTGGTGCATTTGTGTGATACTCCTGTTCTGTCACATTTGTGCACCAAGTGTAGCCCTGGATTGGTAGCAAAATTTCCTCTACACCAGTGCACACTTGTAACCCCAGAATATCCCATATGCACCAGTTGTGACCCTGGTGTGCACCTACTGTGGGGTCACAGCAAAAATAGCTCCCCACTTGGGTAGATATACCATGGAATTCACAAGTGACATGTCTGAAAAACTGCTGGTTGTCAAGCATAGGCATTGAGTCTGGTTGACAATAGTATGATAAAATCTGGTCAAAAATTGTACGCACTCATGTCACATAAAAGAATTTAAGATTTATGGTTAAATCCAAGTCAATTTCGCAGTCCTTTATAATTTATTCGTACAAAAATTAATCAATGAAAATAAAAATATCTGATAAGAATAACATGAGGGACCTTATTAGGCTAATCTTCGCAAGATGTGTACAGTGAAGCTAACTTTATGAAGAATAAATGAGAGTCGGCGAGAGAAAAGAATGAGAATCCAAGGAGGACTAGGTTATGAAAACGAAACGAAACCAATTACATTTGACCTCATTGCCTTCTTTCTTCCAACAAATCTTCTGACTGTTTTTCACTACATTTGAAGAAGATGACACACTGCCACTCCATCAACAACTCCTTTGAATTCTGGGACACCATCCGGAAACATGACAACTTTGAATCCAGTCTTGGATTCAAACAAGACTCATGTTATCCTATTTCAATTAATTTTACTTCAAAAAAATAAGGAAGATAGAAATAAGGGGACCATTAAGAGTGCCTAATCTTGTGATTCCTCATCACTCCTTAGTTGCGGAGGAATGCTCTGCTGACAATGCAAGACTTATCACAACAATAATAACACACAGACTTTTCTTTGACAACAGTTTATTTTCAACCCAATTTTGCATGCTTGCAATTCAAGACAATACGCTTGATGGGGAAGCCTAAATGGAACTCTGACTCCTTCTAGAGGATCAGTGATCAACTGACTTATTTAGAATTGGACCTAGGTTTTTATACCAAATTGTGGGTCCTAGATTTGGGGGCAAGAGTTTAATATTATAAAGTTCATTGCTTTCAAAACTTTGTTCAGAAAGTACTGAATCTGTAGTCATGCAGTTTGCATGTCTGAGAGGTTAAGATTTGCATTGCAGGATAAGCATCAGTCTTGAAATACTGTTTCAAGATACACATATTTTGGTATTCCAAAATTTATGGATGACTGCCCTTTTGGGTTTAATGCATGAGCAGTTTTTCAAGGAGAGGATGCACCACAAAGGTGCATGGTGAGAAAAGCTCACCACAATCAAATGTCGCACCTTGGCAAAATTCCTGAACAAATATTTTTTGACATTTGTAACAACTAATACCACCACCACCAGCATCAGGACAAACAATACAACCATCCGCAGCAGCACAACAAAAGCAAAAACTGCAAATGATGAATTTCATCAGGATCCCTCATTAAAATCTATATTTTGGTCCATTATTCTTTGATGATTGCCTGCATTTGCAGGACTAGGATATTAGTCCCAAATAAGGCTGCAAACCTAAATTCTCTGGAAGCATCATCAAAGAAAAAAATATCCAGTTCCTGCAATGACTTGCAAGAGGTTCAAGATGTAAATTACATCATTATCTAGCGGTTCTCTTAAAAACTTCTAAGGTGTGTTATATCTATGTTGGTACAGTCGAACCTCGTTAAACCGCCCCCCGATAAACCGCCACCCTCACCTCCCGCCAAAATTTTACCCCAAACAAATCCCCCCAATGTTGAAAGGATGGGGCACCCTTGATAGGCCGCCATCCGCCAACAATTTGCTGGCCACAAAACACCACCTGCCTTTGTTTTTACCCCGTTAAACCGCCAATTCTTAAAATTTCCTGACCAAGGCTTTCCTTCTACTTTTTCTTCAAATTCTTTCACTCTGTACTTTTTCTTGAAAAAAGCAGCATTTTTCCTTCTTCCAAACATACTCTTCAGAGTTTAATTTTTTATCCATAAATCCTTGAATGTTATGGTCTGCAAGCACTCTTCAGAAACTCTTCTTACTCTCCAAATGATGTGCAGCTTTTTTTTAGATATCAAATTGTATTCAGATTGGCTGCAAAACATAATTATCTTCTTGCTTCCAACAAGAGATTCCTTCAAAATTTAGAATATTCCTGAAAGTTAAGCAGGGAATGTATTATTGAAATTTTTCACACATTTGTGGCTTGTTTGACAAATTCATGGATTCTTCCTAATATTTAAAAAATTTGTATATATATTCTTTTACTGAANCCTATGACGTATTCCCCCCCCCCCCCCCCCCCCCCATGACCCACCACCCTCGATAGACCGCCACCCTTGTTAAACCGCCAAAATCTTGCTGCACAGATGTTGGCGGTTTAACAGGGTTTGACTGTATAACTATTATGATAGTTTCTTGATCTTCAATCTTCTGTTTGAGAGTGACGTTGATTGAAGACAAATCATACATTATGTGTGTTGTGGGATTAAATGCTACTTCATCATCCATGCATGTTAGACTTATGTTGCTGATGGAAATGCAATAAAAAATGACTTGCAAGTCAGGAAAATGTCTCTACTCCTTTTTCAAAAAGTGTTGTCTGTTGTCACTACAACGGGCAGGGTTCTCAATCAGTTCACTTACTTATGCTTGATGAGAAAAAACATTTTGGTAGTGTTAGTGCTACAATAGGGAATACAATTTCTTCAGTAGTGGTAGTATTAATGGCAAGAAAAACATACTTGGTAATGGTAGTGCAAATAATAGTAGTGGCAGTGCCAAAATTTGGTAGTGGTCTCAAAAATGTTTTAAAAGTATGTACAGTACCACTAAATCCACTATAGACATTCTTCTTAGTAATTCATCTTTTCCCCTGTTTTCTTCCAATAGGCATAGTATCTGAGTTTTCTATGGAAATGCTAAAAGATTTTTCATGTTTAAAACTTTTTCCTGAGCCAGTTGTCTAGAAATCATTTTCACTGATCTGAGAGACCGCACAAAGGATGCTCCCTAGAAGTGAGGCCAAACATGGGTTTGTCCTTCCTGAAATACCACATCAAACAAATTACATCATACCAACTTGGAAAGTATTTTACTGTGAAAAGAATGTCACAACCAGACTCTACTGTACCTAGTTCTGCACCTCATAAATAATCTTTCCACACTGAACTCTACATGATATGAAAAGGATACAGTGAAAATGAGTGGAGTCAAATTCCACTTATTCATTCTGCTCACCATGCGTGCAACACAACATAAAGACATGAAAAGACCAATAAAACCACAATGAAAACAGAATGTTCAGGCAAAATTCAACAATCCTTGGAATGCATGATGTCAGCTGATTCATCTTCCAGAGCTGTCAAAGATGAACATAAGTTCAGAAAAAACTTATTTTGAAAAATATGAAAAAAGCTTACCTGCTGCTGCTACTGCTGTCATCCTTCTCATGCTTGTGCTTATGCTTGTGGTCATGTTTGTGCTTCTCATCATGCTTGTGCTTCTCTTCATGCTTGTGCTTGTGGTCATGCTTATGCTTCTCATCATGCTTGTGCTTATGGGCATGCTTGTGCTCATGGCCATGCTTGTGCTTGTGTTTGTGCTCATGAGCATGCTGATGTTTGTGCTTGTGCTCATGGGAATGCTTGTGCTTGTAGTGCATCACCCTGCAAAACATGGCATGAAAATCATTTCCAAAACTCTATATTTAATCCAACTGAGATAAATGTACAGAATGCACAAGGAAGAGCTCCACATTCTCACAAAAAAAGATTTTCAATTAATGTTAGTCATGTTTTCCAGCTGCAAATCATTCAAGAGGAGTAAACTAGTCAAAATGCCTGAATTCTCAACTACTGTACATGTGGACTCTCACTACAACAAAATCCTCCCTACAGTAGATTTTTTTCTGGTCCCTTGAATTTTGTATCATGAATTTTTCTTCAACCTCCACAAAAAAAATTTTTTCTGGTCCCTTGGATATGTTTGGAGAACCCTTGTAACACAAGAAGAGGACCCCATGGGACCACGCAAAATCTGTATACAGAGAACATTTTTGCAGACAAGATCACTGTAGTGAGTCCACCTGTATTATTTTTCAGGTTAAAAAGTTAAAGATAATAATTATACTGTTTAAAAGAAGTGCAATAAAAAAAACTATTACCTGGTTCAAATAATGCCCTTCAACTTCAAACCCAAGAACTCAATTGCACTATAAAAAAAGAGCTATTTTGTTGAAAGTTTATATTCAAATGATTTTTGTGACCACACTTGGGATCATGAAACCGAAGTCATCCAAAAGGAAATTGAATATGCTTTCATTTGATTTCTGTTTCATTCATATAGCTCAAATCTCTACCAAAATTTTGTAATTCAAAAACTGGTTCACATTTTTTGGCTCACCCTCTATAAGGCAAATAATACAGCTGAAATTTCTGAGTGACAGAAAAAATAAAAATATGGCGGTAATTGAGTAGAAGTGATGACATTCAGAGCTTACTTCACTTCAGGCTTTGACTTCTTTCCTCCAGAAGATGAACTTGAGTCATCAGGAAGAGCCAATGGGTGAGGATCAGGATCAGACTTGGCTTCCGCATTTGCAACACACACTGCTGCCAAAACCAACGCTAATGCCAAAACCTGTCAAAAAAAGTAAGAAGTGAAATTTTTGCAAACTCATGAGAAAAAAAAAATCCGAACAAACCTTCATCATTCTTCTGCTCTTATTCCAAAGAGACCTTCTTTCGGGTGATGCTTCTTGATCGAAAGGTGAGACTGTTCTGACTGCAGGTCCAACATTCCCGGGCAGGTTTTATAGCGACAAAGATCAATTTTTTGTGCAAGAAACCCCCGAGATTTCCGCTGATTCATCCCTGATTCAATTGCATCAGGATCCCACTTGATCTCAATCAGCACACCATTGAGTTGAGCAACACATTTTTTTGCAACACTGCCATTAAAAAAAAAGAACCCCCAGCAGCAAGTCTTTCGCTCACAAGGCAAATAATTGCCAAGTTAACCAACGCAATATTTTTTTTCTTTTCAAGTAAGGAACAACATTAAATACAAAATACACAGCACGCAATGTTTTCCTTCGAGATTTGAAAAGCAAAAAAAAAAACCAATGAACAATCAACGATGCTTCGAATTTTTCGATTTGCTGCTTCGATTTTCTGAGGAATCTTCGTTCCTTCTGCGTTTGTTGATGGGATTCCTGGGATCGAAAACTTCGTACCAGTCGTCGCCTTTCGTGTTGGCGTCCTTTGCCAAAATTGGGGTTTCCATGTCAAACTTTAGTCTGTGGTTCAGCCTGAGTAAATAGATGAAAAAAAAATTTTGCATCACACAAATAAAATTGATCAACTACCGGAAAATCATAAAAATAAATCAAAATTCAACTTTGGAATTTGAAAAAAAGGTTCCACAATTATTCATGAAAATTCCCTCATCTTCCGGGAACATTTTTTTGAACAAATATTCATGAGATTTTCGTCAGAATAACATGAAAATTCATACGATAATTCTTCGTTCATGGAATCAGAAAATTCCGATTCGATTTTTTCATTTAAAAAATATTATCATTGAGATCTTGAACCTCTTGAAATCTTCACTCCGAAATTGAAACAAGATTCTCTTCTTTAATTATTGAAAAAAAAACTATAAAATTCAAAAAATAATATTGGTCTTCATCCTCCAGCGACACTTTTCAGGGTGGACTTATTTTCAACTCCAAAGATTTCATCGTTGAAAATTTAGAAGGGAAATGTAAAAACCCTTACCAGGATTCGGATGAAGGGTCTTCGTCTGTTTTTTCTTCTTCTTCAGCAGCTTCACCTTCGTCTTCCTGAGACTTGAGCTTAGCTGCGAATTTTGCCAGCAACTTCAATGTGTCTGCTTCCCTTGCAGAACCTGAAGAAAGACAATGATCATACTTTTGAACCTTGACAACTCAAACCTTTCTTTGTAAAGCCTCTCTTTGAATTTTCTTAGAAACAAGGCATTCTTAAAAACCTCACAAACTCAGAAGAATTTCCTCTCAAACCTCCATAGGTCAAAATTTTCAAGGCCTTTCTGGGTTGATTGAAACAGGAAAGAGGAAAGCAAAAAAATAACTTAATGTGTTTTGAAAAGGAGTGAAAGACAAATGAGGTGAAGGAACCCTTGCCTCCAAGTTTAGCATCTTGTCAACTCATTCAAAACATAATTTAAATGCTAGAATATCACCAATTACAATTTTTCTCTATTTCCCCAAGTCAATTTTTGTTGCTTGTCCCTTTAATTTTGACTCAAAGAGGTTCAACACTCTCACAATCCAATTTAGAAAATGCAAGAATCGTGCAGATGTCACTCAAAATAACACTCACATCTACAGAATTTCATAAGAACACATAGCTGAATACCAGATACAGTAACTTCCTGAGAAGACGGCGATATTTTATTTTATCTCTTATCAGCAACTATTTATATATACTGTACTTTGCAATCTTAAAATTCTTCTTTTCCAAGAACACGTCATTTCCAGCATGTCGTCATCATTCCGGTAGATGTCGCACCAAATCAGTTTAAAACTCAAATAACCTTTGGTCTGTCTCGCTCTGGGCAGGATTGTCTTCTTCACAGCTTTCGCAGCCTGATACTCATCACTGGGATCAAGCGGTTCTTCTTTGACCTTATTCTTCTTGGATCTGGATTTCGCCAAATCGGCACTGGCTTCAACAGAAGGCTTCTTCACGTCTTCCTCTTCCGCATCATACTCCGTCTTTATTTCTGGCTTCACATCAACAGCTTCTTCTTCGTCTTCATGCGTCGCAGTGGAACTGATCATTTTCGGATCGTTCCCGAGATCATGGAATGACTTGGACTTGACCTTCGAGGCCTGTGCAATATTTTCAGCTTCGTCAGCCTCAGCCTCGTCGCCGAATGACAAGAGCTTAAAGTTCTTGGAACCCTTTTTCTCGGGCTTGGTTTTCTTGGGTTTAGCAGCTTCTTGAGCTTCGCGACGTTTCGCCGCGAATTCTTCTTCGTCGAGTTCCGGAAACGGGTTCTCGACGATTTTCACGCTAAGGATCTTTTGCGGGAATTCCGGACGGTTCTCGTGATCCACTTCGCATTGCTCCAAGCGGATCATGTTGAAGATAGTGTCTCCACCAACCTAGGAAAGAAAAAAAATTAAATTGGGTACTTTAACAGTTGTGCCAACTTGGAAAGCTTAGTTACCAAACCACCAAAAGCTACTGTACCTCCAAACTAGATACTGGCAGTAAAATCTATGCCAATATTCCCTAACCTTTTCGGGTCGGTAGACAATCAAACTTCAGCAAAATTGTGGATTGGCAAACTTCCATAAAATCTAGACTTGCAGAAATTGCTTAAATACAGTACTTAACCTGCATTGAAGTCTTCCAACCAAAACTTTCACTGCAAAAAAATTTACTTGCGAACCAACATTGGGTTTTCAAGCTGGGTTTCAAAATAGGTTTCTCAGCTGAAGGAAAAATTGAAATAATTTATTTTAGCAGGCAAACATTTTTTGTAGTGTTCATAAAAAAGTTTCAATTTTTCACAAAATAATTTTAAAAGCCCTTGTCTGTCCTAAATTTCACATGAAGATAACAGACTTCAATTACAACATTCAATAAATTTCTTATGCTGAAAAAACTTCCCTGCAGACTGGCAAAAACCTTCTGCAGATTGTGGGTTGCATGATTCTGCGCAACTGCAGTCTAATTTGTTTTACTTTTTGCAACTGATGGTCACATAGAGTAGGGCTTTTCAACCGGTGGTATGCGTACCCCAAGGGGTACGCAAGTGCTTGCCAGGGGGTACGCCAGCCACTGTCCCATCCAAAAAAAAAATTCCTAAGTGGAGGTAGAAATTGCCTGAGTGTGCTTGCCATCCTAGGTTTGCGCTTTTTCAAATTTTGCCAGCCCTCCCTTCCTTCCTGCCCCTCACCACCCTCCCACAGAGCCTCAGAGAGGCCTGCAGGAGGGTCCTGTTTCTGATAGTCCAAACTATGAAAATTTTTCACAAATTCAATTTTGACTCAATTTTCAAATTTCTTCAAATGTTGAAAGCGCACAGATGTTTTCTAAATCTACTTTTTTCAAATTCTGAAAAAGCTTCAACATTGAGTGAGATATCATTACAAATGCAAAATGTGTTTGAAAATCAAACCAAAATCGGGCAAAATTGTTTTAAATTTTAATTTCCAACTAATTCATTTTCCAGAATTTGTCATGATTTAAAAATTTCTAAGTTTGTAAACCTTTGATGCGCATCTAGCCCTGCACAAAATTTTTAAATAGAGCAAATTTTAAAGAAACTATAGTGAGCTGAAGAGAAATTTTTGAATCTTTGTGTCCCATTTCTCAAACTTGAAATTTTTTTAAACATTCAATATTCAACCAAACTAAGGTTTAAAACTCTTATTAGAAACATCATGGTGTTTGCCACATTTTTTTGAATTTTGAAAAAGGTTGCAAATTGATGGATTGACAATGAACAATGTAAAACTTTTTTCAGAATCAAGAGAAAACTGGGGAAAATCTTTTCACATTTTTATTTTTAACTGATTCAACTTTCAACATTCTCCCCCATTAAAAAATATATAAATTTGTAAAACTTTAGTGTGCATCTAACCCTGCAATGAACTTTTAAATTGATCAAATTTTAAGGAAATGACAGTAAGCTAAATTTAACTATTTAAATTTTCGCATCCCATTTTTGACATTTTAAAAAATTATAAAAATGGTTCCATGGCACCAAAATTCAAAATTAAAAGAAAGTAAGATGTGTGGTGAAGTGTTCCATGTTTTCCCATTTTGAAGTCAAAAATATCAAGAATTGAAAGAGTTATGATGAAAAACAAAAAACTTTTTCAAGAATTGAGCCAAAATGTTTTATTTCATGGGGGGGGGGGGCCAGGGAGTGNGGGGGGGGGGGGGGGGGGGGGGGGGTCAGGGAGTGGAAGGGAATGGATCACTATATATATATATATTTTAATTTGCAAGCCTTGGGAAGTCCAGCACACAAATTTATTAAATTAGGCAAGTGTGGTGTTTATTCAGGTCAATTTGCAGATAAGATCTGTACTTCCATTGCCATTGAAACTGAGTGAGAAAATGTTGCTGCCTGATGTTATTCAAGTCAGCAGGTATTCTTGGCCAAACCCAGCCAGTGCTACAACTGCAGTGATACACATTTGAGGAAAGAAATGTTTATTTCTAGGTCCACAGAAAAGGCTTCATGATTTTCCCTAATTCACATATGCCAGTAAAAAAAATCAAATGGATGTAATGTATCAAAGCAGATTCACATGTGCCAAATCCCAGATTTTGAATGGCTTCCAGAGAAATTATCATAAATTCTTAAAATTCCTAACACATTTCTCTCTGGCATTATCCAGAAAGCTGAAAAGCTTTAATTTTTTAGGAAAAGAAAAATTAAAGCTTAAGAAAAATTAAAAATTAAAGAGACAAATGTGTTGGATAAAAAAAAATTAATCAGCCACTGTTCAAGCAAGAGCATTAAACCAAGAACTTGCCAAGCCTCAGTCTGGTTTGCAAAAAAATGGCTCTCAAAGAATGCTCAAATGCCAAGATTTTAGCACCTAACAGTTTATTCATAACTCAGCAGTGCTTCAAATTTAGATGCATGGCTGGAACACTTCCTCTGAGTGCCCAAAACTCATCAACTTTTCTCAGCAAAGTGATTCCTTAACTGACAACCACTTATTTGGGCATTTTCTGCTGCAGCTTAATTCAAATATCTTATGTTGAACTTTAAATATTAATGAGTGATGATAATTATTAATTCCATCACACCTTGATGGTAGCTACAAATTGTCTCTCATACTTGAAAAATATCTTCATGAAATTCACTTGGAAAATAAAGCATCTTCTCTGTATTTTTTAGAAATAGAGTTTGTCCTGAATTTATTGCTGCAATGACTGACAAGTGAATTCACTAGGTGTCTCTATGATGAACAGTTTTACTCTGACATACATGGGTATTAATAAAGCTGGTCAGTGAGGAGGCAAGGCACAGTGCTTCATTTTTTAAAAATTTAATATTTGATGATGCTGAACCTGCTGAATTTAAATGCATTTGATTTCTATGTGGAATATGTTGCAGGCAAATAATTTAGTATGAATCAATTTCTCAATGAACCAAAGGTGCAAAAAGAAAGTGATCTGGCCCAAGAATAACCGGCTGAGAACTAATTTGTTTCTGTACTTCTTGGAAGTTGCATTTTTAATTCACAGAAAATAAAGCATTCACTGGTTCAAAACTTGTGCAGTCACTAAATTTCCATATTTGACAAACATAGTTTGCCTGATGCATCATCATCATCAATAAAGGTGAAGTACAAGAGAGATTTGATGGAGTACATTTTGTTTTCATGTAATTAGGAAGCTTCAAGCAAATTTTAGAAAATATGGTTTATTACATGATTGAAATACACATTTCAAGTTAGTGTTAGGGGTACCTGACTGTTCCAGAGGATGAAAAGGGGTAGGCGCTTCAAAAAGGTTGAAAAGCCCTGACGTAGAGAATGCATATACCTTGCCAAAAATGGTGTGCTTATTCTGCAGCTCCATGGCTTCTCCTAAGGTGAAGAAAAACTGAGACCCCTGATCAGCACAAGCAACCAGGCCTCTCCTCATGAACCTCAATCTAGAATGAAACTCATCCCTCCAAGGTTTGCCTTCTCTGGAATAAATGGACTCTCCACCAGTTCCTGAACCAGTTGGATCACCTCCCTTCAAAAGAGAAAAATCATTTCATTAAAATATTGCAATTCCCTCAAGTACCATGTGCATCCTTTCTCTCAAAATTGCAGGAAAAAAAGAGTGAAATGCATCCTCATAGGTTGGCATCAATTTTTTTATGAACGTTTTTAGAGGTTCAGGTATGCATCATACTTGAATTTAACAGGAAATTTTAGACTAATTCCATCAAGGAATATCTTCCAGATAAGTTTACTTCTACCAGGAATATGAATGAACAATACAAGGGTTGTCCCAGCTCAACACAACCTCTTATACAGTACTTTCAAAGTAGATGTGATTTCAAAGAAAACATCATGAAATAACCCAAGATATTCTAAGGTTATTGAATTTTTTTCAAATAAAGAAAAACTTTCCAGTTTACTACATGCTGGTGGTAGGTGAAAATTTTCAAGTGACACCCAGAGGTTTCCACCTGCGTCAGAGGGGGCTAAAAAGTTGTAAGGCCAGCTAAAGCATATTGAAATTTGTTTGTTGTTCCAAACACTTTACTTTCTGCATGTTATATAATGGTTAAAATAACAGCAATTTCAATTTTTAGCAGGCCTGAAAAATTTCAACTTTCTGTCATAGGGAAGAGAACTCTGACTAAAACTGAGAAAGTTTTCACCAATAACATTTGGAATATTTCAGGATTATATCCACTAAAAATGGGATGCGTGTCTTATTCAGGTGCAATATTTCATCAAAAGTGTAGAATGAAAAACCCAAGTGCTCGTCTTACTCAAAAAATGAAGAGCATGTGGTACTCCAGTAATCAAATCAAAAATATCTTTTGAAAAAATCTCATTCAATTTTTCACCTGTGCAATAAACCCCTTTTCAATCCTGTGGAAAATAGTGTTGTCATAGTATCCCTCCATGCACAACTGCATAAAGTTTTTCGCAGCTCTTTTCGACTCCCTGGCCCACAACTCGATTTCAATCGGTCCAACAGTCGTATTCAAAATCACCTGCACACAAGAGAGAGCTCGAAAATTTCGTCATTTCACATCACACATAAAAAAAAATTCCTCACCTTTCCCGAAGTCGCGGGTTCTTGAATGTAAATGTTACTCATTTTGGAAACAAGTCTTCTCTGCAGGAAAAAACACGTGAAAAAACAGGTGCAACAATTTCCAAAAACTTTACAAACGTTCTCTCGCAAAAAATTAAAATAAAGCAATGAAGAAAAGCATCAGTCAGTCGAGGAAGAACATTTATCAAACAATATCAATATGCTTTCCATGCATCTCGTGGAATATTTCTTTTTTCTTTCCTTCGTTTTTTTTTGTGGTCGCCATGACGCAACACAAAAAAAGGACAAGGAATTTCTTTTCTTTTTTCAACGTCACATTAGTCACAAACCGCGCGTTTTGTTTTCCCTTATTTCCGGAAATCGTGCGAGGAATAAAATATATACTTTTCCCTCAACAACCAAAAAATCCCCCCTTCACACATCGATTCGGAATTTGACTTCCCGCTCCAGGAAAACGTCGTTTTTCGGAAAAAAAAACCCAAAAATTTGCTAAAAACAAAACGACAGACAAATTCTGCGACTAGCGCCCTTTATTATTTTTTTCCTACTGGTAGGCAGAGCAGATTTTTCTTTTTCCTTTTCATTTTTAGCAGTATTTCGGCCGACATAAAGCTGGGTTGGCATTGGAGACTCGGGTTCGATTCACAATTTCTAACATTGAAAAATAAAACACAATGAGAGAGACTTTCTTCGTTTCGGTGTCTTTTGGCTTCTCATTGTAGCATTTTTTTTTTATATATTTCTCTGGTTTCCGAAAGTTGGGCTGACATTAAAGGTGGTCACCCGAAGACTGGTCCTTCGTTCCCACCCGCACCACCGAAAGTAGCATTGGATTCGACAACACTTGCTCCTTGAAACTCTCTGCGAACGAAATAAATCATACACTCAAATCAAAAATCCCATAGAAATATCTTCAAAAAATAACCGCCAGAGTCTAGTGAACAGTAAAATTGCGTTACAACGATCTCTGAAAGACATTACAAAAAATTCATTACATTGGCAATCATGATTTTAAACACATTTTTGACTGACATTTTGCAGGAAATGAGGTAATAAATATTGTAAAATGCTTCCAAAACAGATAATTCAAGACCTGTCATAATTTCCAAGTCTCTCTGAAGAAAGAGAAGGGGAAACTTTATTTTATGATGAAATTGCCTTCCTACTAACGTGCTGTGTGCCTTGAAAAATGAAGTAAAACTTGAGTTTACGTGGGAAATGAAACTTTCTATTTAAAAAATTCATTAATTTCAGTTTTATCTTGAATTAAATAGTTATTTTAGTTGAATTAAATGAAAATTCTGTTCAAATTACAGTTGTCTCTAAGAAAGCATGCTTTTTCCAAAAAAAATTCCAAGAAATATTTCATGCTGAGCAGATTCTTCAACGCTAAAATTGGTCAACGGAAAGTTTTGCTTCTTTTACATACCGGTAGTTCGTATGCTAACTGAAACAGATATTTTTTTTTATTTGTCATCCGGTTATAAAATAATCTCTTTGACCTCTGCACCGAATCACTGTCTAAAATTCGTCATACTGAGATCACAGGCAAAAAACAACGCTATAAAATAGAGATCATTATAAGATGGCGCTGTTGTGACCAAGAGAAAAATTCTCAATGGCGAAAATTTCGTTTACCGACATTCCTCGCAACGGAATTTTACTGTACATTCACATGGAATCGGGACGCAATCACGCGTATTTTAAAGCCAATTTTGTCTACTCACCAAAGCCGCGGTCAGCGTTCACTTCTACAAACGCACTTCTATCAAAAACCACATCTTCTTTAGTCTGGGTCAACGCTTCGAACGTAGATCTGAGTTTCCGATCGATATTCTCCAGCTCTGAGATCTCTTTCCGATGCAGCACATATTCTCTGAACGTCAGCGGCTCCTGAAAGTAAAACATGAATCAATAAAAGGTCGCAAAAGTTGAGCTGAAAAAGAAAAGAGAAAAAAATCACAACATTCCAAAAAATAAGCATTTGTGTTTAGGAGAGCGACACCTATCCAAGAGGACCGACACCGCGAAGGAATCGTGCAGCGGAGTAACCTGTAGATGTTTTCGTCTATGTTCGAAGGAAGCAAATTTATACGCCTCCAAAAAAAGTCTCACGTGGATAAAATTCATTCGAATCGCTTCAAATATTCACTCGTGGTATAACAAAATTTCTCGGGAAATAAATTGAAACGGCACATGCTTGAGCTGAAAAAACGATCATAATTTAAAATAATTTGTTTTGCACACGAAAATAAAATTTCAGCCCAGCTTCGATGTATTATTTTAAATCTTTCCGCCAAAGTCAACCTGGCAGCTTTTTGCTCTTCACTCGAAGAAATAGGCGACCATCTCGCAGATTTTTCCGGTGAAGGTCAGCTTCTTCAGAATTCTTGAAATCGACATTGCGCTAATTCCACGAGTTGCCTTTCGGGCTTCTGATGTCATTCCGCCATTTTAATCAACGGCCGCCAGATTCTTATTCCAAGTGGCGGCTTTTGGTGAAAATTGCGGGATTAATATTCAATTAACGGAAATTCTTGGAATTAATGACATGTAAAATTTCAAGAATTCTGAAAGGAAAGTTGGGGTACACAAAAAAAATGCAAGATGGTCGCCTCATGTTTTTTTGTGAAGAGCAGAAAGCTGTCAGAGTGAGGTTTGCAAAATTGTTGTCAAAAATATGTCGAACAGGGCTGTTTTTTCGCTAAAGAGCGCTTTCTCTGAACAATAATTCTTTTTCAGTTCAATTGCATGTAGTTTAAATTCCTATTCCGAGACCGTTTGTTAGACCTCACGTGGGTTTTCAAATTTTATTTTTTTCGCGTTCCAATATCCAGGGATGTATCGATGAAAGCATCACATTATTCATTCGAGGGACTTCTGCGGATTCTGGAACCCATTAGCAATTCTAAATAGCGTCGCAGCCTTTGGTCGATGGACCTTCCACAACCAAAAGCGTGACAAAAACACACCGACACACGCACATTCGAAAAACATTTGTTGAAAAAAAAAGCTCGGATTTCGCACGCCAAAAAAAAAAAACGATTATTGAAAAATATACTCACTTCCACTAAATCAAGCGAGAGCAACGAGAACATTTCAGACGGGCTCAGGGACAACCCGACAACGGCAGCATACTTTTCCAAATTCAACAACCCGGTCTCCTTGTCGGCGAATGCTGCGAATCTCTTGATCTCCGCCAATACATCCTCAGTAGTCATTCTGTTTGGCATAAACAAAAATAATAATACTAATCAGAAACAATCACTGGGATTGATTAGGTTCATGAAATCTTACCCCAGAGACTTAGAGAGCTTGAATACTTGTACAAGACCTACATTGCAAGGCAGCCCGTATTTTTCAGCTGCACTCATCGCCCTGCAATCCTCGAACGTATAATCGGCAGTTGGGATGCTCAACGCACTGCACAAAAAAAGATGAAGGAACACAAAATATATCATCAAGGAAACCGGCGTTAATTTTCGTTTTTCGCGACGAAGCCACAAAAAAAGAGGGGAAAAACTGCAACACTTCACGTAGAAATCATCTTTCGAAAATCACTTTGCTTTGTAAATTTTCAGCACTTTCACATAGGAATTTTTCAAGTTTTCAGGATGAATTACATCGTGGGTGCCCCGACCTGCGGACGATTCGACGTTGGGACACAAGAAATTCAACAATCTGCACAGAAAATGGTTCAAGATATAAAGACTGACGAAATTTCTAAACGAAAATTGGAAGGCTTTATTTTTAAAAATTTGATTATACCCTGAACAATTGAGCTCTTCGTATTCAAAAAAATGAAAAAAATTATTTTCATGGATTTACTCTAATTCATAATACAAAATAAACTAATTTTGCGCTGCTTTATTCAGGGTTTTTCCTATCACGTCAAGTATGGCAATACTTGCGCTAGTTCTCTGCTTTTTGAGCTCTTTTCCATGCCAAAAAGACGGATTCTGTTTGTTTGTGTTTGCTTCGTTTATTTCCTGTATTTTTGAATTGAGAAACAATTTTTATTAAAGGTTCGGGGGACTTTTCCAAAATTTCTGACCAATAGGAGAACCAATTCAAAAATTGTACCCTTTCATACATCCGCTTGGCTGCAAACATACTAATTGCTCTTGCATCATTTCTGGCGTGATTTCACGATAATTCCTTTTATCACAATTTTCTGCAATTTTCCTTTCCATTTCGGGAATAAATAAGTGAATGGCCACTTGATAAACTTTGCAAACCTACTTCTGCTGTGAAAGATGCGTCAAAACGCTGGGAAACGTCGTTTATTTGCAGAAATATTTCAATTTATTCAGAAAAAAAAGTCAGGTTTGAGGGAAAACGTTATTCTACATGCGGACGTTTCGAAATATGGACAAAGGTCCAAGGAACAAATTGCGTCCGCATCTCGGGGCCTCTACTTTCAAACTTTGATCGACACAGTAATTCTGAAGAAATTACAAACACGACAAAGAAAAAGTAATTCCTACTCGGCCATGACTTGGCGGACGTTTTTCGCATACAGCACCGGATCTGCCTTCTCGGCATCGTTCGGATAATAAACAGGAAGAAACTCCATTTCGCACGGCGTGTGTGGCCTGGCCAGGGTTCGCCACAACACCTCCATCCACGACGCCCCTTTCCAGGTCCACGAGGTCAAGTCCTGGTCCGCCTCGTACCTCAAACACACGGGTTGCACCGGCAGCCCGGGATAAAACGCGCCCGGCTTGAAGGTGATCAAGGCACTTCTGTTCGTGCACGTGCCCTCGGGGAACAACAGCATCTGGGGCCAATCTGCATGATAAAAACACACACACACGAATATGAATGATCCTAATCACTGAGACCTCGGAATTATCATGAACGAACCTTCCTTCGACTCCATCCTTCGCTGAATCTCCTTAATCGTGTTTTGACGCGAGTTAGGGTCTTCTCGCCACACATACACCGGCTGCGTGAAGTTCAACAGAGCTGCTCGAATAAATGTTCGTTTCATGTTCGAAATATTGCCTTGTAATGCTGCAAATCAAATCAAACTCACCGGAAAGCAGAGACGTTTTCTCGATATCCCCTTTCGCCACCAAACCCGGGGCTCCCATCATGATAACGGGTAATGCGTCGAAGAAGGAAGAATGAGGAGCCACGACAACAATAGGAGCTTCCTTGGAATTCGCCTGTTTGCCTTTGACAGAGACCCAGTGGAAGCCGCCAAAAAGGAACAAAAGACGCATCGAAAAACAGGCCGTTTCTCGCACTCGTTTCCGCCAGCCACTGATCGGATGATCGCGCAAATCCGACTCCAACATTCCGCAGACCCCAACACGAGCCAGGACCCAGGTGAGCAGGAAGAAGAAGATAATGCCGATCAGTCGAATCGGAAGCACGAAGATTGTCATCAACGTGATCTGCGAAGTCATACAATTAATTCCCCGATCATTTCACCGAACACACGTCGTAACTTACTTTGATTGCTTCGGGCCAAGATCCGATGAGAATTTCGTTTACGAATGGATTCGGTACTAACGAATCGTTCGACAGACTAGGTCTACGCGGAGGGAAATCGGTTTCCGGTTCGGGATCCAACTCATCAGCATTGCTCACGAAATCACTATCCACAACGGACGAAGGGTTCTTCCGGTGTCGCTGCTGAAGCGAGTCGACGCTGCACCAATCCTCATCGTCAACACTGACGCCTTCATCCAGCGCTTGGGCTTTCATTAGGTCCGTGAAACCGTAATCGCCCCCTTGGTCGAGTACTGGCATTGCTTCAAATGTGAGCGGCAAGGATCATGCTGAGATCACATAAACACTAGTTCGCTGAATGTCTTGGGATCTACTGAGAATAAAACATCCACAATAAGTAATAATATCACGATAACTACACCTAAATGGATCCAACCGCACAGTTTTGACGTGTTCAGTGACGAACATCACACACGTCTTCGACGCAAATCGAATTTCGCAACAGAATTACACTTCTTAAATTTCGTCACCCTTCCACGCTGTCCAACTCGGAGCAATTCCCTCGAACAACGTTGCCAAGTAGTACATAGGTACTGTACCCTCGTATCGGTGAACTTTCCTTCAATCAACTCGATTGCAGAGTACACTATTGTACCATGCTTCTGGCAACGCTTTTCGGTGATTCGCGAATTCCGTAGATGCATAGTCAGGGAATGGTAATTACCTAGTCACGCACTCGTGCCCTAAATGCGATTTGGTGATACAATGCTGAGAAGAGGCATTACAAAAAATTCCAACAGGCTCGACACTGGAAATTATGAACTTGGTAATTTTTGAGCTGGAATGGTCCGGATGGAAGCCACTTGTGGAGGATCACTGAAACCATGCCTTCAACCAGTCAGAAGTCATGCTCAGTTAAACCATCGATTGTTTATGTTGTCATGTGGCAGATGAGCCAGTGAGTTAGGATAACGTTGTTTTCATGCTTTCCGCGGAAGGAGTTTCCCTTAAAGGCTTACTCATATTACAGAACTTTGTACTAGAGCTCAGTGTAGATGATGTCCCTTTCAGGTCGAAACGCGTGGAATGAAAGCCCTGAGAAAACGTTCCATAGATTTCCCAACAATTTGAACACGAACACTCCATTCGTTGGGGGTACGCATGGTTCATAACTTCGTCAGTTTAAGTCCGCGCATCTCAATGATGAAAATCTGCTCCGAGCTTAAAAAATCAACGGATGGCAGTCAGAATTCTAATTTCCATCTGATTTTCTGTTAACAAAATGAACGTATGCCTGTTCGTCTGATGTGTACAGACTAATGGAATCGGGTTTTCCGTAAATTTCCGAAGCGTCGCGCTTGAGCGTTGCAGCTGCTTGATGCTGTCTAGGTGCCCGGACATCTTGCAATGTTGCATGATTTGCAAAGCTCAACAAAAATTTGAGATAATACCGGATATCCAACATCGATTATGGAAACCATAACGATCAAAGTTACGAGTGGTGAGATGATTTTTTCTTGAAATACCTCGTCTCAGCTAAACAGCGCAGTATTTTCTATGAAATTGCGATGCAGGTCCAAACCGCTTGAATATGTTATGGCCAGTGGACACAACTATCGCTTCAGCGAAAGAGGACCTCAGCGCTCGTACTGGGATCGCAGTTTCCGAACAAAAGCTCATTCACCGTGGAAAATACCTCAGCGATCCCAGTGCTACCTTAGCATCTTGTGGTGTTCGTGACAATGATAAACTAATGGTGAATACTTCCAAAAGGATCTTTACAAAAACAGGCTGACGTTTTTTGCTTTCTCGAAGGTGATACGGGCAAAACCAGACTTCGAAAATGATCCCTCATACCTGGAAGTGGTCGATCTTCTGAACAAATGTGCTCCGCTGTTCGCTCGACTGCGAGACCTGGAGGAGAGCATAAATAACTTTTCGAGTGTAAGCCGTTTTCAAAAATCATTCTCGTTTTTTTTTTTTTTTTTATTGAACCTATTTCGGCGTCATACAGGGATATTTACCGGAAAATCTGAAGACCGAAGCCTTGCCGAAGATCAAAACGAATCTCCGCGGAGTGAACGAGGGCTTCATGAAAGTGTTGGAAAAGCTGGATGCGTTGAGGTGTCTACCTTGAGTTCGATTGTTCAGTTGGTCTTCGCAATGATGGATTTGATTCCAGGTTTACCGAGGACCAGAAGGAAGCTAAACTGAAGCGGAAAGACGTGGTGGTTAGAATTCAGACCGTGATGGACAAAGTAGATGGTCTTTTGAAGCAGGTCGACGAGGACATTAGATCGCTGAAAAAATAGTAGCTTGTTCCTGTTGCTCACGTGATGTCGCACTACATATGCCTTTTCTTCGTGTCTTCTTTCTTTTTCATTCGGAAAAAGTGGACGATTTCTCAGAATCGGAATATCTCGTGAAAATTTGCTGCCCCAGTAATCAGGGAAACATTTTGAGCATCATTTTCTGTCGTATGAGAAGAATGTGTCTTTCGATCTGCTTTCTCAACTACTCGGAAACGGGGAAAAAATTCAGAAGCAATATTTTTATATTTTTGAGCAGTGGAACGCTTTTGAGCGTAACTCTGATTAAGGGACAAAATATGCCTTGTCCTACTCGTTTATTTTACCCACAGTAGAAACCATCAACTGAACATTTCTCTTGTTGAATACCCTTGACTTGAAGCCAGGAAAAATGTGCCAGGACAGATGATGAGACTGACTCAAGGTTTGGCGTTAGTGATGGATGAACTTCGATTTTTCGAGACCCAACTGGTCGTGATATTTCTTTTTTTGAGCATCTCTCCACTTTTTCCTCGTTCTCCCTCTGTTTCTCTCGAGTATGTTCTGTGATTGAATGTTTGCACGTGTTTACTTTCGCTCGCAGGCATTATTCATGAATCATGCGGGAGAAGACGCGTTTTTTCCCGTATCTCCTCCTTGTGCCTGTATTCCGATATGTGACTTGTCTCGACGCCTCAGTGATTCAAATCTCCGCGTCTTACGGCTTTCAAGAAGCCGCTCCGAAAAAGTTCCACAACGGGACGCAAATGTTCATAGTTTTGTCAATGACAGACGTGAACATCAGTTGTGCAGTGTCTGGAGCTGAACTGGTTGGAGCCAGTGTTCCTAGATATCTAGTGACGTGGACTCTGCCTGAAGCCCGACACGCATCAGATGGACGAGTGACGAACTTTTCGACGAGTCCTTTGCAAAATGAACGAGTGTTGTTGTTGAGAAATGCGACGAGGGATGACGACGGGTTGTATCGGTGTGAGGCCCGTGTCAGTTCTGACGACGGGATTGAGCAGGTTTTAGCGCAGAACGTCAGGCTTTACGTCATCAAAAGTGAGGGACCTTCTGACATCGTGATTTCCGTTCCTGCAGCAAAATACAAGTACCGCTCAGTCCTCAATTTAGTGCCGGAAAAAAAAACCGATTGGATGGAAAAAGTGTTTCGATTTCGTCGAATTGTGAGCTTGCAAATTTTAAAACGAGGTCTGCTTTCGAGATGCGTGAAGGTGCCAAAAACGTTACATACATTTTTCAAATACAGATCCAGATTGGCAAAAAATTATTCGTTCTAGAGATAATTTCATTGTGGGGAAACCCGTACAGCAAAGGCAAAGAACCTCATGGGACCAAGAAAAGTTTCTACAAAGAAATTTGCAGCAGAACACTTTTTATGAACCCTAATTGTTTTCCATCCTTGCATAGTGACGCAAATTTTCCTGTAGAAAATCTTCAATTGTGTTTTTAAGGGAGAACCTGATTTAGTACTAAGCTATTTGGTTTCACAAAATTCCCTGTCTTGGATGAGGAACGAGTGAAAATTTTGGAAAATGTGGCCTTTTTCTATGAATATCATGGGGTCATTACTGAGAATCACTGGTCCATGCTTTCCTAAAAACTCAGGATAATCGTGAACATTCTATTCATGAATTTAGATTGTTGAAATTATTTTTTGTTGTTGCATGGCACCTTCCTTCATAGAAAATGTTATAAATTAAGTGAGAGCTTTCCTGGAAGCATTGGTGATTCCTGCATGAATGTGCCTGGAATGAAGCTGAAACAAAACTTTGAGAAAACAACTCTGATCTTTTATGAGACAAAATATGTATAAGGATTCAATATATTATTTCTTATTACATATATTCAAATGCATTTTAAAACAGTACATTTTAGCTTTAAATTATTGCTTGTGACCTCCTCCTTTTTAAAGCACACTCAGTGACCAAAATATTTGGTGAACAAACTTATTTAGCCTGATCACTCATTTTTGATCACTCATTTAACACACTTTTTGACAATTCATGTCTTACAAAAACAGATTGAAGTCCATTGACTGAGGAACTAATTTAATAAAAAGCAAGCTTGAAGATTTAAAATTTCAAGAAATAGCTCTGCTCTTTTACTTGAAACAATATGTGTGACAATAAAATATATTCTGTACATTAATAAATATATTGAAATGTACTATTGTATAAGAATGGTGCATTAGTGTTAAAATTATTTCTTAAGCCTTTTCTCTGATAAAACAGACTCATTGGCATAAAAATAATGTGAGCGAGCTTATTTTACCCATAGTAGAAACCCTCAACTGAACCTTCTTCTAAAAAAATTACCCTCAATTAATTTATTTTTTTGACTGCAGCGTTTTTTTTTTCTCCTTTCCTAGATCCGAACGTGTGCAACGAGAACTGGTTCCGGTGTCACGGGAAAAAGTCCTGCATTCACCCCAGGTACATTTGCGACGGCCAAGAGGACTGCAACGAGCCGTCGGACGAGGCCATGGACGTATGCGGACGTCCCTGCGACGGCAAGGTGTATTGCAGCGAGGAAGGACGGTGTTTGTCGCCGGAATTTTGTTGCCCCGGATTGTTGAGTAACCAGTGCACGCCGGACATTTGCTGCAATTTCCAGCTCCAATTGCACGCGAATTTCTCGGTGCACGGCGACGTTGGCAGGACTGGGCGGAACTGGAAAGAAGGCCTGGATGCGTCGAATCTCGAGTACATGCAGACTTATAAATTTATTGTCATGGGTAAGTTGCGAAGGTTTTTGTTGTTTTTTTTTTTTTTTGTTATTGGTTTTTTTTTTTTGCGACTGGAGATTATTTGAAAGGATCCGTGTTTTCTTCTTGATTCGAAAACTTATTTTTTAATTTTTTTTCATTTCCTTGTTGTGAGTCAATGTCACATGAGACGTCTTTAAAGTTTGAATGAAGAATTCAGTATGACAGACCAGCGAAAAGTTTGAATTGGAGTAGAACCTCTTGTGAGTCGAACGTCAAGGGACCCTCGAAAAAGTTAAACTTGAGGGGGTTTTGAGTTCGGGAAACAAGCATTTTTGTTGGAGGAAAGAAATAGGAATTACAGGAAATTGTAATTGATGAAATTCTGGGACTTGGATTGCTTTATGTATGAGTTGACAGGATGCTGAACTTGGAGGCAAAGGGTTCATTTGCTCAATTAGTCTTTCAGTTCATTTGAAAAATCATTGAGTTACATTTTTATTGATGTTATCTTTCCTGTGTGAATAAAATATTAGCAAAAAGGTCTCTAGAAAAGTTCAGTTATGAACATTTTAGGGGAAAGCCTTTGAGTTAGGGAGGTTAGGAACATTGTTTCTGCTGGAATTTGGAGAGGTGCCCAAAAACAAATTTGATCTAAGAAGGTATTTGACTTTGGAATGTTTGAGTCACGGAGGTTCAACTGTTATTCTCTCTATTTATTTGAATAGTTATTTGCTTGTCAAGACAATCTATGTAAAATATTATCTCCTTGAACAGATAACCAACCTCTCTCAGAAGTGCACTGTGAAGTTACATGAATCAATGAGAGAAGGAAGATCTGCAGACAATTTTCTCTCTGTTTAATAACAATCACTGTACTTGAAAATTGAAATTTCTTGAATTATCTGTTTCAAAAGCACTGTACAGTATTTATTACTAATACGCCATTTAATTTTAGTCTAGAAAGTGTGAAAAATCATGAATCTACAGCAAACATAACAAATTTAAATTAGGTCTGTGGAAGTTTGTTGTAACAATATTTTACTGAACGCATTCACAACCTGGGGCTCAAGAAAATCATGCTGTACTTTTCTGTTACAATCAAAGTTACATAAAGCTTATCCCAAGAATTAAGTTTCACAGATAAAACTTCAAAGTTTAACTAAACACAAACATTGTAGATGCATTTCCAGGTAGAAAAACACAGGTATTTCTTTGAACACAAAGGGCAGGTTTAGCACAACACACAGATGTTACTTTTCTCATGTGTGCCATTGTTCAATTCCTGTGATTTTTTTTATTTCTTCCATGGTTAAAAATTAGCTTATTGATAATCATGGACAGTTTGAACATAACTCTCTGATTTTGCTTTTCACGGGTGTGTTGCTCTTTAATTCCTGACATGTTTTTTGTTTGATGGTTCAAAGGTTAAAACAATTACTGTTGTTTATTAAATTTCAAATACAGTTTCAACACAATGCGCTAATATTGCTTTCTTCATGTGTGCCATTCTTCAAGTCTTGTTGTGTTTTTTTTTTATGATTCGATGGTTAAGAAAATACAGTGAGACCCCCAGATCTGGACATAATTTGTGCATCGAGAGTGTCCCTAAGTTGAGTCTTGTTTTTCCATAGACTTACATTATATAATTTTTAATTGGTGTTTCATGGAAGAAATGTTCTTCAGAATTCCATTTAAAAATTGTTTGCTGCTTGAATTTGATTCAGTGAATATATTTTCAACTCAATAAAAATATTTGGAGCATTCAATAGTGTATAGAGTGCAGATCATTGCTGGGCAATACGTTGCTCCTCCGCCGAGTTACAATGAAGCTGTGCAGGCTGGTGGTGGTAGTAATAGTGGGAACAATAGCAGGAGGCATCAGCAGGTTTGTGCATTTTCTCCCCCTTTTAAAATCTCTCAAAATTCAGCGTGTTGTGCAATACTTGAGTGAATAAGGTGATTTCCTTGAAGAACACTATTGTGGGACACTTTGTGCCAGGGAGGTTTGTGGAACTAACTTCAAGGGCTTTGCTGTATTTTTGATGTTTATTTTTTACTGGAGTGATGCCTGGGTTAGTGGACTAGATCAGTGTTCCCCCCACCTGTGGTCCACAGTCTGGTGCTGGTCCTCAGAAGTTTTTTGCCAGTCCCTGAGAAATTTTCTTGAGCGTGATAAATTTATCAAGAGCAGCAATGAAGTCTGTTACAGTATTTTCATCTGGAATTTTGGAAATTCAATGGCAGTTGAAATTATTTGATGAAAAATAGAAGTTGGCTTTTCTCCTAATGATGCTTCAGACACATTTGGATAAAATGTTTTTTCTTCATTTTTCATTTGGGGAAATTGTTCTTTTGTAACTTTAGAAAACATTCAAATATAGCTGCTTCATTGGTTCTTTGCTTGATTTTTGCAAATAAAAAAAGCTGAAACTTTTAATAAAATGTTTTTTCTTCATTTTTCATTTGGGGAAATTGTTCTTTTGTAACTTTAGAAAACATTCAAATATAGCTGCCTCATTGGTTCTTTGCTTGATTTTTGCAAATAAAAAAAGCTGAAACTTTTCAGATGCCTGCCATGAAGTCTTTCAAAAAAAAGTTTAGAAACTTTGATGGTCCACAGAAAAGTTTTTGGAAATTTGCCATTCTGTAAATGTTTATGGAAATTTGGCAGTCTGTGGGCCACAAAAGGTTGGGGATACCCTGAACTAGATCTGTTCCAATATGTTGTGAATTATCCAAGAATAATGACAACTGTGTGCCATAATAATAGAAAAATTAATTTTTAATACATTCAAACCTTGATTCAGTGACATAATTGGTCCTGGCAAAGTTTGTGTCTTGTTGAATACAGTGGGGGTGAATTATACACAAAAAAGTGTGTTGACTGAGTGGTGTGAAGCTACAGATAGAAATGGTTGAATGCAGTTAAATTTTGATTTAGTGCCATTCTTTGTCCTGGCACAATTTTTTTTTATGGAATTGAGGTTATTGTATCAGAGGAAGGTTCAGATAAGGGTTTCTACTGCTGGCAAAAATGAGCTTGTTTTTACAGACTCTTTAGGCACTTGATTTTTTTTGTAAGGGAGGGGAAGCCAAGAGGAATAATTTGAAGCTGAAATTACTATTTCTATACTGTACTGTATTTCACTGTACAAATGAATTTTCTTTGTAAATAAAAATCGAGGGACAAGAAAAAGATTTGTTTTGGAGAGAATTCTGTTTTAGAGAAACCCTACGCCATTAGAGGTTAACCCTGTGGGACCACAAACATTTTTATTTTGAGAAAATTGTTGTGGATGAGATTGTTGTTGAGAGATTTCATCTATTTATATATATATACAGGAAAATCTTGTTAGAAAAAATATCATTCCAGGAAATTTTCCAGGATAACAAACTTCTTTACTGATCAGAGGATTTTCCAGATGATATTTTCTTGACCATGTGAGGTGAGCTTAGTCCAACTTTCAATTTTTTTTTCAGTAATTAATTTTGAAATTAATCTTATAACGAATTACTTCGGTATTTTGAATTTTTCCAAATTACTCTGGTATTTTGAATTTTTCCAAGTCCATGTCAGTTTCTAGTAACAGGATTTTACTGTGATAAGATACTGTATCATTTAATTTTTACACTTATTGTGTATAGTGAAAAACAAAGTTTTTTCTTGAAGCTTTGTTTGAGTTTTATATCAGGGTGCCATCATGCAGAAATCACTGATGCTTGCAAGAAAGCTAGGATAGTCAATGAAGGAAGTGTTTCATTTAAAAGCAAAAATATGTTCTTGAATGTAAACTCGGAAAGAGTGTTCAAAATTATCATGAGCTTTTAGATGAGCATGGGAATGCTTAGGGATAACTTAATGATATTCATGGTGTAAGGGGTCAATTTCTTCATACTGTACTGTATTTTGGCCCATTTTTCACCCATGGCAAGGTATTTTTTCTGGTACCTACTGAATTGATGCTAAAATGGGGTTTCCCCTGTAGTATACAATTGTGGGAGATGTATTTCAGGGAAATTTATGGCACTGCATTGAAGGTTGATTTTTTTTTAATTAATCAAGGAAAATGTTTTGGAATTTTCAAAGCAGATATCTTCCATCGGGGAAAAGTTTCAACATTTTAAAGCTCACAACTTGATGAAATACAAAGTTATTTTTATTCGACATTTTTTTGGCGTGAGGATGCTGTAAACTTTTTGATTTCGATTTCTGCAGTTGAGACAAGAGTGGTCGCAGTCTGCATTCGTGCCTTTGTTGAGGGATGAAATGGGCCCACCGCCGCCCTACGCGTCCAGGGACACGTTGGCAGGACTGGGAGCAGTTGCCGACATCAACCAAAACAACGTCGAGTCCATAGAAGAGAACAACAATCATGTCGTCGACAGACTTCATTCATCAATCCGATAGCGAAGCTAGTTAGTTCGTCTACACGTGACCGAGTGTTTTGTTTTTGTTTTAAGGCCCCTGTGTCGAGATTTCGATGATGTGTGCTTCTTTTTTCCATTTTTTTTTTGCTTTTCTTCGTTTTTGAAATTTCGTGTATGCAACGTTCTGGACGAGGAAAATCAATGTCGGAATATCTGGTTGAGTTTTTAGGGATTTATTTAGAGAAGAATTTCTCTGTTCCAGAAAAATTTAGAATTTTATGTTCATCTCTTCGGGGTGTTGATTTATTTACGTTCTTGTCATGCGTAAAGGATGGGATTTTCAGAATTTATTTAGCCGTGAATTGATATCTTTCGATGGGAAGAAGAAACCCTGTGTATTGTACTGTATATGTTTTTTTAGTGTACGAAATGTTTTTTTGTTTTTTTTTGCGACGGAAAATTGGATGACTTTAATTGTCAATCAGTGTTGCCATTTTGTGGAGCAACGTGTGAGAGATTTTTTTGTACTGATCCAAAGATACTGGTTTTTAGTTTATATTGGTTAGTTGAACTTCTGTTGGTTTTTCTATGTTTGTTGTAATTTGATGAGAAGGAGTTTTTTTTTTCTTTTTTTTGCGAGTGCAATATGCAAAGGTTTAATCCATGTGCTGAAGGACAAAGCGGTTGAGTTTTTTCTTGGTCTAAAATTGTATTGGGTTGATGCGCATTGATGGATTTTATTGTTTGAATGCTTTTCTGTCTTTTTGCAGGATTGGGTGAAATTTAATGATTTTGGCGCGGAAATCGTTGTGACGGTTTTTTTTCTCTCTGGAGATTCTGAGAAATTGTGCGTAATTTTCATTTCTACGAGTGAGTTTTTTGTGAGAAGTGGGGCATTTCTTGAGAAGCCGGTGTTTTAAAAATGTCTTGTTGTGTTCAAACGCGAACATGTTTTATTTTTTTATAAGTGTGGTGGATGGAGTCCAGTATTTCATTGAATGTTTGCGAGGGAATTTCTTCGACCTTCTGAGTGTCTTGGAGAAAAATATTTTTTAGCGATGCGAGG
This sequence comes from Notodromas monacha, assembly GCA_905338405.1. Classification (NCBI taxonomy): domain Eukaryota; kingdom Metazoa; phylum Arthropoda; class Ostracoda; order Podocopida; family Cyprididae; genus Notodromas; species Notodromas monacha. The sequence goes on from CAJPEX010002870.1 coordinate 28,131, forward strand.
AGTTCTTGAATAGTTTATTTTCCTGAAATTAGAACAAACATTTTCTTTATAATTATTTGTAGACATAAGTTTGTAACTTTATCTTCAGCTCAATCTAGTGTTATTTTAAACTCAATGTTTGATCGCAATTGATCATAAATAATTTGACAAGATTAATTAATGAAGTATTGATTGAAGTATCACTTGCACTCAAGTAAGAAGCGCACCAGGGTTTTACAGTCTGAAATTAAAAGAAAAAATTGTATTTCTAAGTGAGACAGGCATCCCATTTTTATTGACTGTAAAACCACTATGCAATTTCAAAACAATTGAGAGACAAATGTGCAAATTTGAATTTAGACATACATTGAACCTGAATTCAACTAATTTAAAAATATTTCCTTTAAAATAAGTTTTTCTCTAATTAGTTCAGAATTATTTTTAGAATCAAGTATGTGCAAACTTGAACTTCTAAACCTTTTTGAAAATTTTATACCAATGTATGACAAATTTTTAGTCAACAGAGTTTGTTTCATAAGAAAGGAAGCTATGAGAAATAAATAGTAGCTCAAATGTACTGTTTTTATACTGTATTTCAGTATAATTCTTAATACAGTGGACCCTTGGTTAATAAACTGCTCAGATAACAAACTTTTGGATTTTCAAGAAAAGTCCATTGGTTAAAAAACTTTTTTTGGGGTAAAATCCCAAATTTGAAAATTCAAAATCTGATTTTTAGGCTGAAGTTTATGGTACAATCTAAGTGCAAGTAATTCACCTATGCACTGATATAAAATCCCTTCCTCCTGGCACTATTATATGTGTAATCTTGGGTTTTAAAATTTCTTTCATCTTCAATTTCTACATTATCCATGTGCATTTCTGGGATAGAATCACTTGTTTTTTCGGAGCTTGGTTTTTCTAGTTGTTCAACTGTTAGAAAGGTATATTTGATCTTTACTTGCAGCATTAAAAAAAGCAATTTCATTTTCACGTGGTGTGTGTGTGTGTGTTTATTTGGATGTGAAGCTTTTCTTTTTATCTTTGTTTTCATCGGTGCCACTTCCATATAACTGTAAAATCATTCTGGGTCCATATAATATGCTGCAATAACCTATTCTGATCATTTTTGACAGTCTTGAATTTTTTATATTCCATGATCAATTGTCTTTAGGGTTCATAGAATGGATTAAACTCTTCCCCACTAAAGCATATGGGAAAACAAAATTTTGCTGAGAGACTTTTTGGCTGACAAACTTTTGTCTGGAACCAATGAAGCTTCTTAACAAAGGGTCCCCTGTACCAAATATACAGTAAAATCATTACAACAAACTCCTGGGGACCTGAGAAAAAATTTGTTGCAACAAAAAATTTGCTGCATCAATATCAATGATTTTTAGCACATTTCAGACAGCAATTTTATTGGAAATGGGGAATACATACATTGAAGTGCTTCTAAAATACAGAATTCAAGACCTAGCATAATTAGTGATTACTTCTGATGAAATGAAGGGATATCCATTAATATAAAACGTACTCTCCTTTAAATAAACAAACGTAGTATTGCTGGTCATGAAAAATGAAAACAAAATTACGTATGGTGAACATGCTCCATTTCCTTCTCAATCAACTTATCCACTCATCGCTCTTTCTAAAATAGTGGAACATTCTTCTAACATACTGTTTATTTGAAATAGGCATATTCTAAAATGGATGAGCAAAAAAATTACAAAAAATATGTTCTAGCTGTTGTGTATTTTTTGGATAGCAAGTTTTCTTTGCATAAAGATTTTTTGATCAAGTTGTAATGCTACATCTTTTAATGTTTCCAAAAATGTCTGCCATTTCTTGAGTATTCCCTGTATGGGCTGTGCACATAATCATGGCAAAAAATTTTTACAATGAGATTACAGCCTAAAATTACTTTGTTATAACAAAATGTTTATTAAATTACGTCTATGGGAAACTGCTGGGACCAAGAAAAAAATGTGTTGTAACAAAAAATTCGTTATAACGAGATTTGTTGTAACGGAATTCTACTGTACTGTGTTGGATTTTTCCAACCAATGTCTGTGGCTGAAACGAGGGTTTGATTGTGTTTTTTTTATCATTTCTCAGGGGAGTCGGTAGTGTCTTCTTTTTTTTCGCGAGTTGCCGAGTCGACTTGATGAGCTAGTCGAGGAATATGCTATGTTCTTAGCAAACTTTCGGAAGGAGATCCGGGAAGATGGACTTGGGATCGCCAGGGCGGGCTCGGACCGCCGCCACCGCCCCCGAGGCGGCTCCATCACCGGCGAAAGCATCGGAGAACGGAAAACGTTTCAAGAGGCGTGTTTCAAGTGGAACCTGGGTCGTCCGAGTCGGGCTACGAAACGGGTGCTCAAGTTCATCCTGGGCTCTGGGTTCACGGTTCTTGCCCTGGGGCTGTCTCTGTCCATAGTTGGCTTCGTCATCTCTGAAGGTTCGTTCCTGTGCGAACCACTGGGTTGTGGGGGAATGGAAATTGTTTTTTTTTTTTTTCTTTCATTTGCTGCTGATGCTTCCAAAGTTTTGTTTGGGGGCGGGGGGGGGGGGGGGGAAGGTTTGCGTTTTTTAAATTGAAGTACTCTAAAATTTTGTCACAACAAACTCCCAGGAATGTGGCCAAAAATTCTGTGTATCAAGATTCAATTTAGTCTGAAATTTCGTGGAAAATGAGTAATAAATTGTGTGTAGTTCTTCTGAAGCATATAATTCAAGACCTGTTGTACAGTAATGTACCATGTTCACTGAAGTACCATGCACACCTTCTTTCTCAAAATTGAAATTGAAAAAGGGGGTGTGTGTCAAAGATGGTTATAAATTTGTGAAAAATTGTTTTAAGCTTATGTGTGTATTGCAGTATATTAAATTCTAATGCAAAACTGTGCGCCAATTTCAATAGCAATTATTGAAAATTAGTTGAGTTCAGGATCAAATGAAGTCTAAGACCAAATTTTGGTGTTATTATTTTGGAAAACATACAATTTCAGAGTCACTAAAAATAGGGTGATGAAATTTTTACTGTACAGTATTTCTAATCTAATGAAATGAAAAAATTTCTTGGAGTAATTTTTTCATGAAAAATAAAATCAATCACAAATTTATGTGACAGAAATAGTGTACCTTGTTCTGAATCAATGTATTCATTTGTACCTGTTTGTTCTTTCAAATGGAGGAAAATTGTTTCTGACATGGGGTTTATTTGAAATAAAGGCTTACTTTTTAAAATGGAGCTAAAGCATTTCCAAGAAATATGTCACATTTCATAATTTTTTAACATCAAATTTTTTCTACAGATATGTTTGCTTCTTTGAAGAACTTCAAATGCTGCACCATTTCCAATTTTTTTCATTTTTCCTATCATTTATCAAATTATTTCTTTGGTCCAAGTACAGCATAAAATTCGTGATACTGAGGTGATACATAATGGTTAATATTAGTGCGTTAAAATGATATTTTTAGAACTTTGCGCCCAAGGAAAAATTGCTGGGACCAAGAAAAAATTCGTTCTAACGAAAAATTCGTTGTGATGGAATTTTGAAGCATGTTTAGAAAAATCGCTGGCACGTGAGAAGAATTGAAAAAAGTTCAATCGTGCCCTCAATAAAAACCCGAAGACGTCTTTGGAAGCGTCAGTTTGACTTTGTCTAGTGTATGAAATTGTGTGAATTTTAAAAATGAGTGGAAAGAGAGACCCGTGCCAAAATAAATAAACCAGGTTTTCTCTCGTGTTCAGCCATCTTTGTACCATGCAGAGGCAGCCTCGAAACGGAGCGAGGCTTGACATTTTTTCGACCCCCCAGGCCCTGGAACAGATACTGGATGAGAAAAAAACCCCAATGACGAAGGTTACCGTTTGATTCTCTCCTCCGAAGCCCTGTGAGCTTCCACATGATGAGCCGCACAGTTGTTTATATATATATTTTTTTTTTTAGTTTGTCTTCTTGCGGCCGAACGCTGCATTTATGATTGTGTGTGTGTGAATATTTTTTGAGGAGTTTTTTGTGTGTAGGAAATGAGTCATGAATGCAGTGTTCTGTCGAGCTGAGAGACAATAGTGTCGAGTCCGAACCTCAGGTGTGATTTCCTCAGAATTTTCCTGCGTTTTTTTTTTTGTTCTTGTTGTTGGTGATTTGGAAAAGTTCTAGATATTCTAGAAAAAAACTTGGAAACTCGATTGTGACATAATTTAAGTGGAAGCATTTTGAGTTTGGCACAGTGTAAAGTCAAGTGTATAAGTGGACTCTCTCTACAATGAAATTCAAGGGTCCAGAAAAAAAGTTTTTGTAAATAGAGTTTTGTTCTTGGGAACTCCTATACAGTAATGTGGGGATAGAATCCCATGGGACCCAAAAAGATTGTTTGTACAGATAAAAAAAAACAGCTGTGGACAAAATCATTGCAGAGAGGGATGCTAAATGTGTCATGAAAATTTAAAGCCCATTTTTTTCATTTAGACAGCAATATTTACTGAATTACCATTCTTGAATTTGAAAAGAAAAAAATGGGGCTTTGCGACTTGGTAAGGCATGTAATTTTTGAAAAGTTTGGGTGTGCATTATACTTGATTCTATTGGAAAGTTGTGGACCAAGTTTAGCAAAAGAACTTATTTTAATGGAAAAACAATTGAAAATTGTTTGAATTCAGGTTCATTTTATATTTGAACTCAAATTTGGATGTTCTCATTTTTGAAATATTGTGGTTTTGATGTTGCTAAGAATGGAATGCGCATCTTACTCAGGGCTAAAATTTTAATCAGAATTTTAACTGTGAAAACCCTGGTGTGCAGCTTACTTGAGTAAATGCAGTACAGTATTCAAAAAATAATGATACAGCATTTCAAAAATATTTTTGCAATCCTCTTTATTCAGACTTTGGGGGGGACCTCATGAGTATGTTATGAGGCATGAATGAACGAGTGTATTTTTTTAAGTGGGATTTATGTGGTCAAAAATAATTTGAATTTCTGCTTCACTCAAAAAAAGAATTAATTCTGCAAGATTGCATGGGGCCAATTCAAGAATATTTCAAAGAAAACTCTGGAAGTCAGTTACTTGACTGAGTGTGCATAAAATAGACAGTAGAATTTTCCCTGCATGAATAATTAACATACCCTGCCAGAAAAAATAATGCCCTGTGCATATCTTGCAGAAATAATCTCAAATTGTGTCACAATCTGGGTGGATAGTTTTTTCTGAACTTTTTCAAATGACCCTGGACAGACAGTCTAGAGAGTGGATCTCTAGAAAAGTTGTTCTTCTCATAGGAACAAGTTATCATTAGAGTGGACAAAGATCCTGAGATCCATTTGTGGGACATTCACAGTGTCGACCTCTCTCTCTCTCCTAACTCACTCATTTAACACGTCATCACAGAACCAATTACCTGTCGACAATACTACTACTTATGAACTAAATTTCAAGTACCATGCACCTAATTTTCTCATTGGAGAAGAACCTATCCCCAAGTCAAGACAAGCCTTCCATTTAAGTGACAGAAGAGTTGCCAAATTTTGAAAAAACTGCATTCACAAAGTTGTAAAAACTCCCCAGATTTTTCATTCTCAAACTGAAAATCCCATCAATTGGCAAATACTGTATAAGCACCCACTTACTTTCCTGGTGTTCTGACTTTCCAGGAGCCTCAAATTTCTGACTGAATTTAGGCTCAACAATTTTGTTACACAATTACTTAGCACTCTGTCTGATTTTTGAGCTTCTAAACTTGGAAGGGGGTGCTTATATTTCTTATAATTTACTGAAACACATCAGAATTCGAATTTTGACTTTTATTGAACCCAAATACTGTATAATTTAATTTTCAAGTTTTCAGTTGAAAGTCAATTCTCAATTTTCTCAAAATTTCCTGTTTATGTATCATGTCACACACCTGAGCTCATAATATTTTGAAATGCTGATTTTGTGAATTTTGAACCTGTCCATGACATGCAACCCCCTCTTTCCTCTCAATTTAGAAGAAAGTGGTACTTGAGTAAATATTTTACTGTGTTTAAAGTTCATGAATGAACAAGTGGTTTTAGAATTTATGAATGAAAAAAATTGTTTTGAAATTCTTGAATGAAGAAATGGTTTTAGATTTCATCAATTTAATTGCTGTATCATATCCTTTT
>CAJPEX010002871.1:0-34259 GCA_905338405.1 Notodromas monacha
CCCTGCACCAACTAAAAACGTTAACTGAGTTCAGGAACGTTAACAGGGGGGATTTTCCTTTTTGAGATCCGGAACGTTAACCGAAAAAACGTTAACCGGACGGGACGTTAACCGGGGGTTGACTGTATATTCGATCTGAAGTTGTTTATTTAATATCAGACAACAATACTGTATATGGAATGCTAAGCTAAATTATCGAAATATTTACCAATTTGTAACGAACATTTTCTTGATAGTTCTCAGTCGTCTTATCTTAAATGGATTTTTCCAAGTTTGCTCCATTTATGAATTATAATACATTTTTCGCGAAATATTATAGACTTTCACACACTTTGAATTGTACCCATGAATATATAGCCGTTGAGTCCATAATCGTGTACTAACTTTTCAGCTACCGCAGTTTGGCAACAAATATAAAATGATAATGTTCAGGATATCGAAATTCAAATAAAGTGAAACAGGGCTTCATAATGAAGCCATAATGTAAGATCAAACGCTTTTGTCGTGGGCTTCCATGAGTTGAAGACTCACGTGAATCATGACTCTGCAGAAATCCTCGCATTCAGACAGAAAATATGTGAAATGCTTACGGTATAAGGAAGTATTTTTTTCCAATTTTACGAGGTAATGCGATTTATTTTCGCGCAGAATTTTGCTTTATAGTTTGAGAGGAAAAATACCAGGGAAACCTGGAGTTGCCTGCAAACAGCTTGCCTTGTACAGTTTTTGCCCTACAAGTGTGATCAAGGCCTATTGCGAGACGTGTCACTTCGCGGCTTCGCGCGTCGCAAACCCGTGGGGTTTTGGGTTTTTCTTTTCCTCGCATATGTCTTCTTCGTTTCGTTGCTCGTCAAGGGAAGACGTCGACTTGTCATCTTCAATTATTTTTTCCCCCATGGTTGGAGTTCAGAATACGGCGAACATTTGCAAGGAAACTGCCCGTCGAGCGCTCTCTTAGTTCCACGGGCCCCAAAAATCCTATACATCCATATATTTCTAGATACATCCATATATCCCTAGATTATTGGTGGTGGAGTTTACCATGGGAATTATTTTCATAGATACTTTTGGTTTTCTCTTGAACTGTTATGATTGCGGTTATTCGCAGTATATCCGGTCATTTGTGCTGAAGCTTATATAATGATTGTGGTGTTATATATTATAACTCAGAAGTTGTCATGGAAGATAGTACTTCATGCATCTTAATTACTTTGTAAAGATCATATCATCACTAACAAAGGTAGTTTACTACGCGTTCAATTCCTGGATTTTTCACAAATTTCTACTTGAGGCAAATAAATAACGCTGTGAAAATCTTTACCCCGCCATTTAACGTTTTCCTCATTTTCGATACAATACTCCGCAATTTTCCGCCAATTTTCGATCTTATCGTGAGATACAGTATATATTGAAGTTCAAAATGCAATATGCTTTCAGTTGTACGTCTAGAGTTTTTTTTCCAACAAAATATAATATCGAAAACAATCATCAAATCCTCCATTGAGTGAACACTTTGATGCGAATATTGGTCTTGTTCATAGAACGTTATTCTCTGGCAATTTTATAAGAATTGGTTTGGATTCACAAAAAATAGCTCACACTTGATTGAAGGAGTTCTTCCTTCATCTGATATCACACAATTCCATGCATCATACTTTTTTTCACGTCAGTTCTTTGAACGATTCACTGGGCCAAGAAACTAGAATATTGTCTAAACCCTTTTAAAAATCTTGGGAAGTAACCCATGTTTCAGTTTTTCACGAATCCTCAGATTCTCCGCCTTGTACTCCTTGATGCTAATTTCATCGCCATATTTCGCAGAAACTGTGGTCGTTCCGACGAAAAAAAAGGCTTCCGCTGGGATGCATTCAAAAACATCAAAGAGGAGCCTAATCGAATCATATGCCCTGAAATTTAACTGATATTGGTATATTACTCGTATAGTATGGTATATTTCTTTCTCGCATCCTCATCGCGAAGGAGAGCTGTCAATGAGGCGCATTTTTTTCCGCGGATCGAAAAGATCGATGCCATCTTTCGCAAGAGATCGTCATGCTCTGTCGATTTCTTGATTATTCGGCATTCTTCTTTCTAGTGGCAAACGCATCAGCCGCAGAAAAGGAAACGATCCCCTCCTCCTTCATGAGCATGTTGGAAAGTGATGGTGAAAATGAATGAGGCGAGTCTGAAGAGAATGCCTTGATGGCACACGGATCCAGTATGAAACATCTTATTTCCTCAGTTGAAGTATTTACAGAATAAAGTTGAACATTTTTGCAATTCCAATATTTTGGAATATGTGTTGCAGAAAAGTAAATTCTAATGATAAAAGTCAAACACCTTTATTGAAGTCACTGTTTTCCCTCACCAGCATCAGCTGAAGTAAGATAGGTATCTCAGAGGAAGGGATGCTATGGATTCTTACCACCGAAGAAAAGTTCTTTTCAATCGAATTGATGTAGCTCGAAAACGGTCAGCCGCAGCAATTTTTATGTTCCATTGAAAAAGATGCAGAACTTCGCGATCTTTGATTTATCTTTTCTCAACAATTTTTATCTTAAACATTGACAAAGTTATGAGCTTCGTGAAATCGCGAGTTGGGAGTTGCGCCATACCCAGAGAATTTTTCCTTCGGCGATTCTCGCGAATTTTATTTTATTTTGAGCCAGTTTTTATTTTGCAACTGTGTGCGATTTTATCAATGATTATGTGGTGGGTTTTTAACCTGTTTTCTTTTAGCTGTGATGTGATGCATGTAGAAAATATACATTGTCATTTCAGCACTCAAACGAATCAGATGTTTTTGCTGTGGTCCTCTCGGCCTGTGTTTCAATAGCTTCTTAAATTTAAATTTGCTCAGGGGCGGCAAAACTGCTCTTTCACATAAGATAAATTTAGGCTCTGAAATTTAAGTCAGTCTATTAAAATTCCCCACAAATATGCTTACAAGTATTTTTGTCGCCAAGATAAGATTAAAATCAAAATTCCAACTTGACCTGCACTGTGGATCAGTGTTCCCAACCAGCTGTTGTCTGTGGACCAGTACCAGTCCGGGAAGTTTTTTGCCAGTCCGCAAAAAAATTTCTTCAACATAATACATTTATCAAAAGTTGCAATGAAGTCTGTTATCTTTATCTGTAAATTTGGGAAGACATTGGCAGTTGAAATTATCCAATGAAAAAGTTGCATTTTCTGCTAATAATACTTTGGAAAAAATTTTACCCGCTGAAATAAATTACAGTGTTTCAATTTTTTATCCCAAGAAAGCCTTCTTCAAGCCTGTTGCCTTTCTTATTTTTGGAGACATTCAAATATAGCTGCTCCATTGGTTCTTAGCTTAATTTTTGCAAAAAAATAGTATAGGAACTTTTGAATACCTGCCATGAAGTCTTTCAAACAAAATGCTGTGGAATGTGCAAGCATTTTATAAAACTTTGTCAGTCCGCAGAAAATTATTTTGGAAATTTGCTGGTCCACTTGTAAGGCACAGATGTGGCCAGAACCATAAACCTCTTACCCAACTTTTGCACAAAAACTTCCAATGGGGCAATTCCATATTTTAATTCCCCCAATTGCGCAATAAACTCTTCCCTGCATTTTTGATGCTAATATTTCTTCAGTGTCAAAATTCCCTGCGTAGCGGATAAACTCCACTTTTGAAGCTAGTTTGTCAATTTCTTGTTTCTATTTTTAAATACTTTTTGTCTTTTGGAAGCCATTTTGAGGGCTTCCTGCCATGTTCCTTGGTGGATCTTGTCTCCTAATTTATTTATTACTTGTATTTTGTCCTAACTTTGTTCTTTGTGCCGGCATTGCACCACATAAAAAAAATCACATCCCACATCCGGCCTAAAAAGGTTGGGGAAGGAAACACTGATATAGACAGTCTCATACGTTGGTTGTCTTGTATCATATCATTTCAATTGCTTAATTCAAAAACTTATCTCAATTATACATTCATACCTCATAACACAAACACTTTTCACACACAAAGAGCATTCTGTAGAAAAAACGGGTTCAGTGGGACTTTTGGCCTCATCATAAAAACAATACAGTATTTGTGTTTAGAACATACTTATTTCTTTGTACGAATGAGACATCTTTTTTTATAAATATGTGAATCATATAAAGAACGATTCGTGCGAAGAACGTGATGCTTGCCCGAATATTATTTGCATTGTGAGGTAAACATTAAATAAAGGTACAGTATCAGCTTCGAACAACATGCACTTGTGCCAATATTCTGTTGAAATTGAATAAGGATTTGACATTTTCCCAATAACCCTTTTTTAAATAATACACAAACAATATTTCGTTGCGAATACATTTTTTTAAATAAGTAGAAAAATTTGCAGCGTTTATCGTAATCAACGTTTCCAACACAATTTCGCAGGACGAAACTTTTAATGGCACCATTCCGCACCAAACACCATCAAGTTATTTCTGTTGAAGAGTCGTGTCCCACCTAAGAAATGGCTTTCGCGATAATCTGTTGCCCTTGATGATGGTGAACGATTTTTCGCACTCATGCCGAAACGATAGCCTTCGCAATTGCTGAGAAAAAATAAGTATTACCCAGCCCGGAGGGAACGCAGTGATGTCGGGTCCCTACATTCCTTTTTTTTTCCTCAAAAAAAGGTGATGCTTTCCCCTATCATCCATGTTTGTCTTCTCGCACAGATGACATCTTCTCGTCCACGTCGTATATGCAGCACGGGCTTGTTCTGATGATGGCATCTTGGCAGCCTGTGCTGCAAAATATATACGAAAAAGGGCATTATATTGTCTCAGAGAGGAAGGAACAGAGGCATGCGAATATATAAGCCTGACAAAGGGGGAGACGGAGAAGCATGAGGAGACGAATGCTGAAAAAGAAAGTGATCCGTGTTCCTGAAGTGCATGGTAACACATGCTGTGCGACTCTGATGTTTCTGTGCTATGACTTGTTTCACGAAAATGTCCTCGCGTAAAAAGCTCGTGGAGCCAAAACGGTTATGGGCCTTCTCAAGAAAAAAAGAAAGAAATCTAATGACACAATATGCAATGTGCTGGTGGCAAACCTACATAGGAGCTGGGTGAAATTGGGAATCTTCAAGAATCCTCATTTAATGTCAAATTTGTTATTGATTACGTTTCTGTTTTTTTTTTGTGTGAGCCGTTCTTTCTTCAATCTTGGCGTTAAAACTGCGATGAGATCGGATAAAAAGTGAAGAAACGTCTGTGCAGCATTTATATTGAAAGGATGGAAGTTCTCTTTGAGAGAAATTCGTAAATGATGAAAATAAATTCGGAAGCAACGTTTTCGTGTGATGGCTACTCTGACAGACTTAATTGCAGTGAGAATCAAGCATAAGGAACCTGGTGAGAATAATTCACAATCATTTGAAAGAGAGAAATGGGGAACATCTATATATCTCCATTTTAGTATAACTGTTAAAATCGGGTAATGCCTGAGTGATCCTCGCAAATTTCCAAAAAGAGATTTCAATTTTGGAGTGCTTCTTGATGCGTCATGAGAATATTTTTTATCCCCTGAAAAAATAAAAAATAAAACACAGTTTCGATCTTACTAAAACAACCAAAAATCACAATTGAATTTGGTTTTGATTCTTCATAAAGAAGACGCCGTTTTTTAGAAGCTGCGTTTCCTTATTATACTGCCAACATCAATTGCATTCTTTATATTAGTCCTATGAAAAGCGAAAATTTGTGCTGTATGTCAGAAGAAGTACTTGTATCTTGAGATTTAAATTTCCAGGTCTTCCATGCTGCTCATGACGACTAATTACTACCCTTGAGCACTGGTGTAATCGACCAAATCCGTTTTCAAAACGAAAGAATTTTCGGGCCAGGTTTAATTAAAGCTAGAACGTATGTGATCTTTTGAAAGTGAATTTACCTCATTTTAATTCCTTCCCCTGATGAAAATGATGGTCACAGTCGGTATTTGTACGAAAGTCTATTGAAATGCAAATCCTGTCGGGTCCTGGTACCAGCTTTCACGAGGCTCAAAATATTGGAAATGAAAATCAAGAGTCTGATCCTTTTTCACTTAATATAAGATGACCTTTTGAAGAGACCGAGAAATGCTTTGAATGGCACAATCGCGGGTAATACGATTTTTTTTAAACGACCGAATGACTTCTTCGAATCTCGAATGTACTTGAATCCATCAGAAAATAAGTGTTGCATGTTTCCGCCTTTTCAAAATATTCGAAAAGGTTGGTTAATATAGCGGGTATAGAAAAATATGTGCGAGAAAAATCTTCATCAAAGCTAATATAGTGCTTCTTATCAGACGGAATCCTTACGGAATAAGTAGTACACTACATGAGAAAATTAATGAGGCGTAGATTAGTTGAAAGCATGGAAGGTTTTACTCCGTTCTTTTTAAGACTGACTTTTGAAAAGCCTTTAGAAATCGCCGGCAAAGACGCGACACTCCAGAGATCCAACTGACAATATATAAGTTTCACAAATATCCTCATTTATTGGTTCTGGCAAGTGCTTTCAAGCATTACGAATCCCACTGAACAATTCAATTACTTTTGCCTGAAGGGCAGGGGAGAAAAATCAAACTTCTTTGCTAGAAAACGAAGCGAACTGATGAATTTGTCAAAAAATATTTCTCGCAGAAAAGTACCACATTTTTTCATTTTCCGTCATTTTCACGTGAGAACTTCGAAAGTTTTTTCAAAATTTCGTACAGTTTGAGCTGCACAATGACATGTGAGAATTTATACGCAGTTTACGAGGTTATTAAAAAGAACGTTACCAGCTCTGGAAGAAGTTATTTGTGCATAGAGAAGAGAGAATGCACACAATATCTTAATTGTTTGCCCGATGATGGACTTTCATCTCAAGTTTTTTACAGTACAATATTTGTAGTTTTATGATTGAAAACATCGAAAAGGCTGTAGATTTGTGCAGTAGAGTGACAACAGTCAACGCTTCAGATTTATTAATTTATTCCGCAAAGGGGAATACAGTATATATACAGACTCTGCCTCTATACAGGTTTTCATGCATAAAACCGAGTCATTCAATTATTCTTAGCAGTTTCTGAAAATATCTCTACATCTTTATTCTGATTTGTTGCTTTCTTTGCTCAGTGATTTGTTTTGCTCGGTGTCTCTTTCATTTAAATTATTTTAATGCACAAGAGAATTTATAGGAGTATTACGAATTTTGCCAACATCGTTTTCTTCTTATAATGAGCACGAAAATTGTAATTAGCTTTTCGTTGCTCCTTTAATCTGGAATAAGATCTGTGATGAACAACCTTTGCTCACGCTTCGAAAACAATTTTTCAACTTGAAATATCCTGGAGAATAAAACAAACACGAACACAACTTGAAGATTGTCGCTGGAGCATCTAAGTAAGTGCAATTTTCTTGCTCCGAAATTTGGCAAGAATTTCGAAACTTATTCTGCTAGATAAGCTGTAGCTATCGCCGCCCAAATACGTTTTCGATTTTCGCTCTACCGCTGAAAATCCGCGCGTTATTCCCAGCATTTCACTTATTCTTCCCCATCACGGGAGCAGGGAGTCGGCTCACTTGCCCCGCGGCTGTTGTCGGAGATCCGTTTTCCATTGCCGGGGATCCCGGCTGTTTTTCCTGTATCCCGTCCACATTGTGTCCCACTCCCACATCATAAATATATATTTTATAATCTTATGTCTCTCTATCTTCCCTGCTTCACGGTATTGTTAAATGAAGCAAATGCTCGATTGGATTCATTTCTCAAAAAAATATCTGCGCAGAAGTGCCAGTAATAACCCTTGATTTTGGGGCCGCTTTCTCTCGAGTTTGAATCATAAATTCAGAGAGAAATTCAATGTTCTAAATCAGTAAAAAATTAGTTTGCTATTTCCATAACACTCTTTACCCGAGAACTTCAATTATAATGAAATAATGCAAGCTACCAACAAAGTAAGTTGAAAAAGCATCAAATAATGGACACCTTTTAAGTATATGGCCTTGAAAAATCAGAGAGGTGACCATAATATTACATGTTCAGTGCGAATTGCAAAATAAAATTCAAGCACTTGGGGGTTTCTTATCTCGCCTCATCCTCTCCCAAGACGATAACCGATTTGGGGGCTTATGAGTGCTTGTTACAATGAAAAATCTAGGATAATTAGTTAGCTCCACCAACAAATAAGGTTCTATAACTTAATGACCACCATATCTTCTGTGAAAAAAGAATTGAAAAAATAACGTCTTTGGAGCTAAACAATCATGTCGAAGTTCTTGTGAACTCTTGTGAAAATAAAAATACGGTATATTCATCAAGTGTAGAATCTCATCACGAACTTTGGTTTTAACAAATAATTGCTTACAACAAAGTCATTTTAAGATCCCTGTCCAATAGTCACGAATTTTTCTTCACATGGGAGCTGCATGGCTTTGTTGTAAGAATATCTGACTGTATATGCAGCAATATTGATATGAGGGTTGAATAAATTGAGTGCAAAAAAAATATTTCTGAGCAACCATGCATATTCCAGCTTGTGCGTTTCGAAACCTTGTTCCGCATCACATGCGAGAGGATTATTGGGTATCGCACCTATTCTTAACCCCCGGGCCACGGTAGCCTGGTAAAGCAAAACCCCAGATGGAATCTCTGACGCAGTATAGAGAGAACACCACTCTATAGTGGAAGACAGACAAGAAACAAGAAAAGGAAGGAGCTCCCTGGGTGCATGTGTGTGTGGAAAGCGTATGCTCGTTCTGTTTTGTTTCGCCCATGTTGTCGCCGCGTTGTTCTCTTCCTATTCTACAGTTCCCACGAGGTTTGGTTCATAAGTCTTGAGACTTTTTGGAATACATCCTACCAAGTTTCAGTGATGAATTTTGTTTATTTATTTGCATACGCCCATCATTTGGCAACGCTTCAGTATAGTGCTGTACAACATACTCTCTGCCGATTTCAATGTACAGTGAGACCCTGAGATGTGGACTTAAGTGGTGCATCAAGAGTGTAGTTGAGTCTCATTTTCCCTTAGACGTGCATTATATAATTTTTAATTTGTGTTTTATGTACAAAATACTCACCATAATTCCATGAAAATAAAAATTGTCTCCTAATTTGAATTGATTCCAATCAATATATTTCAACACAATATGAGCATTTGGGGAATTGAATACTGATACCTCTGCTGTACAGCTATACATAGAAATGTTGATATTCTCCGTAAAAATAATATTCAAGTGAAAAAGGGAGAAGGAAGTCCCTTTCTGCTGGAGGTAATTTTATTTAATTAGCTGAATGGATGGTAAATTGGGGAGAGAAATGCCCAAGAACTTTTCTTACATAAATTTTAGGGTTGGAAATAACTGTTTCTTGTAATTTGGCCTGAAATTTATTTGCAATTTTATAACAAAATGTCCCTATGTCAAATCGGTGTCCTCATGTTGGGCCTTTTTATGAATTTTTATGAGAAAATATAAGTGTCCCTATGTCAAAGTGTCCGCAGGTCAAGTTGTCCGCATGTGGCGTCTCACTGTATTTTTTTATTGGAAAAAATTCAATGATCAAAACAGTGGCAAAAATCTGTTAGTTGATTATAGGCACCCACCATGATTTATTCTGGCTGTTTCCAACATATAGTTTTGATGGTTGCACTTATCTCATGAAAAAAAAAAATTCGTCCAAATCGGCGGAGAGTATGTTGTACAGCACTGACGTGTTGCCAAATAATGATGACACTATGAGAGTAAATTATTTTTCAATTGTTGAACTTCGGTTCGATCTACTGTATTTCAACAAGTCTCAAAAACTTATGAACCAATCCTCGTATATATATGTATATACGTGCTCTTCTCCTCTTTTCCTCTCTTCTCGAGGCCCATGTCGGGGATATACACGAAGACGAATTAGGCAAAAGCCTCATCATCATCGCCATCCTCCTCTTCCTGCATGGGTTCGCTGTGTGTGTATGTGTGATGGGATGGGATGGGATGGGGGTGCCTTGTGCTTGTCGCGAAAACGCGTTTTCTGCTCATGCTCTGTCGCCGCCGCCGCCGCCACCACCACCGCCGGGGATCCGCGCCCGTTCTCGGCTTTTCCACTTGTCCCTGTAGGGAGCAAGAGGAGCCGGCTCACTTGCCCCGCGGCTGTTGTGCGGGAGATCCGTTTCCCTAATTGTGCAACTTTGTCCGTGAGTGTATATTGAACTGAGAATGGTTGAAGGGAGTCGAGGTTGAAACCTGGGGCCGTGATCGGGAATCACGAAACCTGTTTTTTTTTCCTGGGTTCCTTATTGTTGATAGATACTATGACGATAAAGTACAGCAAGATCTTCAGGAAAAATTTAATCTGCTGATAAGATTCAATTTTGGATGCATCGGCCTTATGCTTGTGCTTGGTTTTGCCTTCTGCGTGACTGAGTATCAGAGTATTTTATGAAGTTATTTCCTGATTGAAATCGGATTATCAACAAAAAAGTTGAGGAATTATGAGAAACATATGATGTTAAAGTACAGTGATTGACAAGTGCATGCTATATATTTGCTATAAAAACGCTGAAGAGCGGACATTTGTTGAAAATCTTTAAATTGGGTCAAAATTGAGACTTGGGGACGTGATCGGGAATCAAGAAACCTATCTACCATCAGGTTGCTTATTGTTGATAAATTCTATTAAGGAGTAACTTACCTTAACATAAATATGAATAAATTTACTGGTGGATCAAAAAATGAAGAATAAAGTAAACTTCGAAATTCAAGAAATAAAAGGCAGAATCAGCCTGGGACTAGGCCGGGAATCCTTTTTGGATTTCCTATTTAGATTTATTTGAATTGTATTTCAATTTGTGTCCCAACACACAAATTTTGACTAAATAACTTCAGCAACGCTTCCAAAACCTCAGCAGAACTCTTCAAAATTCATAATTTATGCTCACTATACATACAGCAAAAGTTTGATTGCAAATGTGGCTTCCTTCTTTGGTGAACCACGATTCGCGGAAATCGGTTCCTGTTTTCATTGTTCTTGAGTATTGTAGTTTTCCTTGAAGAATTCCTTCCCTTTGAGGGTTGGTTCTCTTATCTGATGCTAGGTTTTCGTAGTTTTTTATAGTTTTTATTTTTAACATTATTTGGCGCGTATGTGTGGTTTCCCAACAAATGCTATGACGGAAAAGGAAAGGGAGATCTTTGATAGAAAAATAGTTCTTCTGAAAGTCTTAAATCTTGAATATTTAAGATATTGCGTTAGAGGCTTGTTTGTCATATTTTTGCCTGCGTGACTGAGCATTAAAGTATACTTTTGATTCAAAAGCTGAATTAAAGACAATTTAGCTTTTGCCGAATATCGGGATTGCATTCCACATTTGTATGGAAAGATTACCGTATAATAAAGTCGAGTTTCAAACTATAGAAGGGGATACTTTTTCTATTACCACACTGAAGAGTGGACGTTTCTCTGAGAATTGTTCAATGGAGTCCAGGTTGAAACTTCGGGACGTGATTGAGAATCACGAAACCTTTTCCGGGTTCCTTGTTAATAAACAAGTTATCTCCTTCTTCAATTCAAACCTGATTTTGTGATTGAAATCTTATTTTCGAAAGAATTCGAGGAATTAAAATGTACAATACCTTAATAAAGTAAAGCTTAACAAGCAAAACAAATATAATCTCTAGAAATGCACTGAAGACGAGTCAACGTTTGCTGATGAGAATTGTTGGATGGAGTCTAGGTTGAAACTTGGGGACGTAATCAGGAATCACGAAATTTTTTCTGAGTTCCTTGTTGATAAACACAATGACAAAAAAGTAGGGAAATCTTTGCAAGAAAAGTTCATCCACCAAATAAGGGAATAAACTTTGGATATTGGCCTTGCATTTGTTCCTGGTTTGCCTTCTGCACGAATAAGTATGAATTTTTCTTATGAAGATTTTTTATGATTGAAAGTTTGGATCAGTCTTAAAAATACAATAAAGTACCGTTTAAAAATTGAAAGCGATGTCTTTCCTGCAAATACACTAAAGAGTGGACTGTTAAAAAAAATTGTTGAGTATATAATCGTTGGTTACGCATCAGGACGTTATCGGATTCTTGAAAATCGATTCAATGTGTTCCTTTTTCACGAACACTAGGAAAAAAGTAGTGAAATCATCGCAAACAAGTTCATCTGCTAAAGGGATTCAATTTTGGATATTAACGTTACACACACTTGCTCTTGGTTCTGCGTGATTCAGTATTAAAGTATTCCTAGGAGGACCAAAGAAGATTCCGCTGTTTTCTTATGTCCAAATGGCCTTCCACCTTTTTATAAAAGTATTCTACTGTAGTAAAGCCGGGTTTAAAACTTGAAGGCGATGTTTTCTCTATAAATACACGGAAGAGTGGACGGTCACTAAGAATTGCTGAATAAAGTGGAGTTAAAAAGTTCAGGACGTGATCGGAACTTGCGAAATCTTCCCTGGCTTCCTTGATCATGGACATACTTGAAATAAACAAAAGCATCTTCGAAAATAAGATTAATCCAGAAGGGATTCAATAGAGGATGTTGACATGAGACTTCTTTTCAGTTCCATTTGACAGAATGTTACAGTGTTCCACAAATTACTTGTGTGATTGAAATATGAGATACGCCACCTGTTGGGGACAAAAGTCACCGCAACAAGAAAGCGCTGAAAAGAAGAGTTTAGAAATAGGTTTTAAAGAAAACACAGAATCAGCCCGGGACAGGGGCAGGGAATTCACGGTGGAATCCCTAGTTTAAAATTAGAGTGTATTTCAAAATGTCCCAAATTAAAAGCTTAAAAATAGTAACACACCACACAAGTTGAAAAATGTGTAAATATTTAGATAACAAAAACCTCTCAGAAAACCTCTGAATGCACTGCTCCGGCAGCAAGATTGAACTGTGTGTTGTCTTTTGATAAAATGCGGGTATTTATTAATTTCTTCTCTGGTCCTTGATCAAGGGGGGTTGATCAAGGGCAGGAGAATCTTGAAGGCCTGGGATTGGCCAATAAAACAGTAATCAAAGACGTCGTGGCACCAAGACAGACGTCTTGGCACCAAGAAAGTTTAATTTTTTGGGGGGAGGGAAAGCTGTTGACAGATTTCATCTGTTTTTTTACGCGCGGGTGGTTTTCCACCCGATTAAATATTTATAATTGCTTTTTACCCACCTGGATGCGCAGCGAGTTCCCAACACCACCAAAGATCCGTCATCTACATTTTGATCTAGTTTATAGTCGGGCATAATTGGACAAAAAATATTTGCCTGTTTTCCATAATATCCGATTTACCAACAACTTTATCATGAAAGATGATATACTAAACGTGGAGTTTAATTTGTCTATGTGATACATTTTATGTAAAAACACTCAAGAGGGAGCAAGGAAATATTGGATAAAAGTTTCCTCCAAGAGATTAGGTATTAGGCACTCTTCTTGCATACCTGTTGTGCAGAAATTTTGTTTCGCAAAATTAATTCTCCCAACAAAGAGACAGACAAGAGGCACAACATTTAATCTGCGCATCATGGGACTTGAGGAAATTTAGACACAGATAAATCCTCTGAAATGGGGCAAGATGAAATAGTCATAAAATCAGCACTCCTTCAAAGATGAGACAAGTCATCTTATTGAAATAGGGAAATGCCCTGTCTTTTGAAACCAAACTCAAACCAGGATAATTTAACCATCCTGTACAGAAAGAAAAAACATGACCAGCTGCTGGTAAGAATGCCTCTGAAGTATTTTTCTGAATAAAAATGATTTGTCTTGAAACTCAAAACTTTCTTGAGCTATCTGAATTCTGTTACTTTCCCAAAAAAGACAAAACTCCAAGAGGTTGTATTTTACTGCCAGTGTATATTGGCACAGCAAATGTTAACTGATGAAAAAAATCAGTTACCAGCAGGAGAAAAACATGTCCTAAAAGTGTGTGAAGCAGCAAAATAATTTTCCAACTCAACACTTGCCACCACCTGGTGTTTTTGAACTCAACAAATCCCACCTCCTGGGTATTTTTCAGCAAAAAACCTCACCAAAAGGGGGTCAAAAATTGCATAAAACACCCCAAAATGTTTTGGTGCAACACACACCCAATCACAGTACACAATTGGAATCAGCCAGTTGAAAAATTTGCGTTGTGATTTTACTTTTTTGTGATTCCAAGTTTTTGGGGGGAAAACACCAAACAATTTGAATCACAATCTTCTTTTTATAATTAAAAACTGTACATGTGTCACTAAAATTAAAAATGTTCAGTTTATCTTTGCCCAGTAAAAATCCGATTTGTTCTCGTAAACTCAGGAAATTGTGCCACCCAGGCCTGAAATCAGCAATATTTTACTCTGTATTATTAATTTGCTCCTGAAACTGAGTTGTATGTGCTAGAAAAACAAATATGGTCGAATCTAATATCTGCGGTCTCCAATTTCTTCCGCGAATTGTACTTCTTGTACCTGACTGACATATCGATGTAATTTCATACTGAGCAAATATAGTATCTGACCTTATATGATGTCTTGTATGACACGTGTTTGATATCTGCTGT
This sequence comes from Notodromas monacha, assembly GCA_905338405.1. Classification (NCBI taxonomy): domain Eukaryota; kingdom Metazoa; phylum Arthropoda; class Ostracoda; order Podocopida; family Cyprididae; genus Notodromas; species Notodromas monacha. The sequence continues at coordinate 14,524 of CAJPEX010002871.1, forward strand.
CTTGATAAAAAACAAAAAAAAGGTACCGTAATCCCGAATCTGACTAAATTATTTTCGCACAGGAATTAAGATGCGCATTTTTTTCGATTTTCATTTCCAAACTGCGCGTCAGGTAATTCTTGTGATCTCACTTCAAGCTTGATCGAAAGCATTGGAAAGCAAATTGATTGAATCATTCTAGAAATCATAGGGATTAAATCGGTTTATTTGACGAATCTCTCATCAATCGTCATAATCTTTGCGTAGAAATTAGAATTAGAGTTTCTCGCTGCGCATACAAATGGATTATACGTAATTGAAGATTTCATGATTCTCTCTTTAGAATCCCAATGTTTTATGAATCCTATTAAACACAGCAGATTTCCTCACTTTCTTCGAAACTCTTTATGCCTTAAAAATACTTGAATAAACCGTCCAATTTGTTGCGATGTCTGCAGTGACAAGTGGATTGAACTATTTTTAGTGTCGACCACTTATTACGTGTCAGTTTCGTTCATTCATTTTTCCGAAGTGAGACCGACTTCCTATAGTAATTAATCCTAGTATATAACGCTAAATTGAACTAAAGAAGGGGAATAAAATTTCTCCACATGAAACGGGGCGAGTGTTTGTTCATTAAATTTTCAGGCACTTCCCAGCGCTAATTCGCTACACCACGGAGTTCCACAGAACCTCTGCTTCCAAGGTAGATTCAATTACCATTCCCATCAAATATTCATACTCATCTTTCCGTAGTTGGAGTTAACTAGGAGACGCGAACTAACTCAAGGATGGATCCATTGCCTGAATATGTACGGAAAAGGTAATATTCCAGGGGGTGGAACCGAAACCGACCCTTAGCATGATTATACCACGTAATGCTGGTGCTTGAATTATTCCCTCATTTTGTTAAACGTTAAGTGCCGATATTTTTTCAACACATTATACTGAAATATATATAGTACCACTTTTGGAGACTACAAAAAAATTCTTCTACGACGAATCTCCTTAGAATGATTTTTTTTGCTTCACCACTTTCTCCGTAGGACCCATGTTTAAAAAATATTATAATTATTACAATCTCCTTTCGAGCTGTTATTTTAGTGCAGTATAACGAATTTTTGTCTGTGTATGCTGCATGGGTTACAGAAAGTATTCGATACATGTCGGAAAAATGAGTAAAATTTTGTGCAGCATGGAGAACTCATCAAACAGCAAATCTTTTTGTAGATGCAATTTATTGTTCATTGAAATGCACAGAATGTCATATTTCTTTACTAGCAGTATTTGAAGATTCCTGCCTTTCTTTCAAATAAAAATTATGATGCTAGGAAGAACGTTTGTACATACGAACTGGTACAAATAAATAAGCTAATTAGGAATAATTATTTTCCCCTCGCATATTTTCGTTCAATTTTATTTTTAAAATCAAGGCACAAAATTGGTGGAAAGACCATTTTGATGGTTGAGAGGTATGCTCAAACATTTTCTTCCTAATTTCAAGAGAGCTAGAGAATTATAAATTATGGCAGATATTGAATTATCTGTTCCAAAAGCCCTTTATGATATTTCTCAACCATTTCCCACAAAACCTGTCTAAAATGAGTTGAAAAGCAAGAGTCTCAGTGTAACGTATTTTTGTTAAAACTGATTTTCTTCAGGTCCCCCTTCTAATGAGATTTTACTATACTCGTATCTTGTTTTCAGTGTCCTTGTGAGGCCTCTTCATGCTGTAGTAATAGAGACCGCATTAAAATTGAACCTGGATGAGGCTTCTAAAACTAATGGAATTGAATCCTCAGAAATGTTGATAATTTCCAAGGAGTTTCTCATTGAGAGCTTTACTGGAAGGTAATTGTGAATGCAGTGAGACCCCAGAATTTAGATGCCCCAAGATGCACAATTTGACTTAGTGACACTTGGAACTAAAAAAAAAATCCTGACATCCAGACAGTGACTCAAGATATGGAAAATTTTCCAAGATCTTTGGAAGAATTTATATATTTTGTTTTTTCTAAATTTTCATATTTTTTTAATGAATTGAGCTATTTACATTTTAAAATACTTAAATTGAATTTCATTGTAAAATCACCCTAACAATCCATAATAAAAAATAGGCTAATTCTGTGCTCTATTTTGTTTTCCCATCATGTGTGCTCACTGCTGCTCAGTATAGCAAAACTTTTTCTTTTCTTTTGCTTCTTGAACTCCTTGTGATGCCAAAAGGTCGTATTCAGTGTGGGTTTTTTTCTGCAAGTTTATTTTCTGTATCTTAAAGTTGAGCAAAGTTATTTTATTCAATTTTCAAATGACTTCTTCTCAACCATTTACCTGCAGGAGAACCATGCAGGCAAGGTATTCCAATTGAAGTCTGATACCCAACCAAAAGCCACCCCTGTCAAAAGCCCCCCATGCCAACCCCCCCCCCCCCCACTTTTTTAAAATGAAATTTTCATAATAGTGTTTGCTGGCCCTGAGACGGGCTGCTTAGGGGGGGTGGGCTTTTGGCAGGGGGGGCTTTCGGACTACACCCTTGAAGTCTATGGGAAAACAAGTTCCAACATGCTGACATTCCACCTTTGAGACAAGGTCCATGCAGCTGCATCTCTGCCTTCCACTGTATTCTTGATTGCTCTATTGTAGTCCTGATAGATTACCCCAGACACAAGATAAGTAGAGAATGTCGCGTCAGCTAATTCCCATGGACCTTTCCAACCATTCTTGGTAATAGTAATACTCGTCTTCCGGAAATCTGTTCTTCGCAGAAAAGATTAGCGCCTATAAGGGATTTACCCGCTATCAGGAACTGGGAACATAAAGAAGGGGTAAAAACGCTCGAACCATCGGAATCGACTGGGAAATCCGATCGAAGGACTTGCCAGGAACTCTCGAAGAACTCGTTATATATAGGTGGAAATCCAGTCGAACTTGTTGATAAATTTCTCTTATTCGCATGAATGCTGTCCCAGCGGCATAAAGAGGAGTGTTGGACGTTCAACAAATACCGGGTTGGACGACAAGGGTTGCAGATTCGAAGCAGGCAAATAACTGCGAACTCATATTTGAAAGTTCTTCAGAAATGATGACAATGACATCGTCTGCTTCCATGCAACAGAACTGTTGTGCGAATAAACCCATCGGTTTATAATCCCACTGTATTTAAAAAAAATACATTTTCACGGTTTTCAAGTAAATGGAAAAATCTTGAAAAATTCATACAGACTTTCAAAAGTAAGATTAAGATCAAATTATGTAAAAATCTTTTGGTTTATGAAGTATGAATTCTAGATTCCACACTTCTGCCTTTTCAATGCATTTCTTGGAATATATTCTTATATTCTATTGCCATAATATCAATTGGAATTTCACAACATCTTCTATGCAGACTTTTTCAGATAACTTGTGAATTGCTCATGCAACCTTTAGTGAGTTGAAAATTGCGTGTTTTGCTTGAAGAAGTCAATACAGTACTTCCTGCTGGCTTTTCAGAAGAAAACTCTTTCTTGTATTTGATAAACTCTTCTATATCAGTGTTTCCCTACCTGTGGTCCACGATTTGTGTCGTTCAACAAATTTTAGTTCAAAGGTGTGAGAGATTTACATACTGTAATTTATTTACTTGAGTGTCAGGTGGATGTTTTTTTTTTTTCTCGAAAGAATGAGGTCAAATATGGTGTCTGTGTCAGGCTTGCGTTATTGGCATTTTTTCTGAAAATTTTGCACACTTTTTGTTCGAGTAATTTTTTGGGCCCATCCAGCGAAGTTTGAATATGTAATTTTTTCAGACACTGTGAATAAAAACATGCAGTATACGATTCGAAAATCAAACCGGTTGATGAAAATGTGAAACCGAAAAATTTTCAGTACAATGTAATGTAATTCTTAATTGAACAATATACATTTCAAATTTTAGCGTCTCCTGAATCTCCTAAACCAAAATGTTGCGTTTATGTGTAACAGAAAGCAGGATTGCCATTCTTCCATCGAAACTAATTTTTTTCTAAAATTTGGTTTCAAAAAATTATGGCGTGCGTCCTATACGAGGATGCATATGCTGGAGCTTGAGTGAAGGGAGTAATCTTGATTAACGTTGAAAGAATTTCAGGTTATTAAGCTGAAAACTGAAGATCGAATTAAACACGACAGACGCACTCCTTGACTGTGAAGATATTTCATGGGTTAATGGTTGATCAAAGCTTTGCAGAATCATAAAAAAATTATGTTCAGAATATAAATATGTATATATATATTTTTTTTTTAAAGCCTATGTCATTCATGTCTTGCTAGATTCCGATCGTCATAAAATATGTTCGCAGTTCAAAGAACAAAATTGTGATTTTCAGTATATAGGAACAAAAAAGTGAGCCTAATCGTTATGGTGACTGCAGGTGGAAGTGGAACCCTCCCTTTTTTTGTGAGTGACCCAGGGCTGTGATACCCGAAAAGCGATCATGAATTGATGGCCGACGAGACGACAAGTGTCGAAGTTCTTTGTCACCTCCTCATCCGCACTTAGCCCCCTCTTCCCCCTTTTCATCCCCTATATCCAACCCCTTTTTTTTTTTTCCTCTGCACCCCCTCGTGGTCATCACGATGCAAAGGCCATCATCATCATCATCCTCAACAGTGTCAGCAGGAAACTACTTGCTGGTTCTCGTCGTCACCGTCGTTGTCGTACTCACCACTGTCGATGGCATCAAGATCGGCGGGGGGTCGTCGTCATCGTCGCGTCGACAGCACGTGTCGACCACCGGCGTGTCGCAGAATCATGCCAACATGACCAAGCTGCGCGTCGGCGTGATCCTGCCGCACTCCAACTTCAAGCTGCGCGAGTACATCAAGGCCATCAAGGCTGCCGCCACGTTCCGCCCGTCGCGCTTCGAGTTCCTCGAGTACTTCCACCTGGACTACACGTCTGTGATACTCAAGGCGATGCCTGTCAACCCCAGTCCTACAGGTACTGAAAACAGTCATTCTCCTTTTTTCTTTCTTTCTTTTTGGTCTTATTTTTGCTGACTTAACAGCGGCGTATACGAGGGTTGGTTCATAAGTTTGGCGAATTTTTGAAATCGATCCGACAGTGTCCCAAAAATTCGAAAATTGTTTTTCTCACTCGCATAGCCGCACCATTTGGCAATCCTTCTGTGCTGTTCAAATCACTCTCCACCGATTTATTTTGGTCTTTTTTGTTGTTGCTGACTTAACAGCGGCGTACGAGGGTTGGTTTATAAGTTTGGCGAATTTTTGAAATAGATCCGACAGAGTTTAAAAAATTCGAAATTTTTTTTCTCACTCGCATAGCCGCACCATTTGGCAACACTTCAGTGCTATTCGAATCACTCCCCACCGATGTTAATGCATTTTTTTATATGGCCAACAATGGAATTTCGTTAGTTGATTTGACTTGAAATACGGCTTTCGATCGCCTCAAAATCAATTCTTTCAGATCGTTTTTCACCGTCGGGATCAGTCAGAAGTGACAGGGTGAATAATTGAATTTTTTAAAGGAAATGTTTTGCCGTTAAACTTTTCCATTATTTAATTAGACATTTTTAACCGCACTGACGTGTTGACAAATGATGGGGTTATGTAAAGTAAAAAAATGGAATTGTTGAAATGCTGTTGGATATATGTAAAAAATTGCAAAACTTAATAATGAACCATCGTAAATAGCGATGTACTTGATCTTATGAGAATTCGGTGGAATTTTGATTGGAAAGCTCCAGGATTTATTGAAAAATGTAATCAGAGGAATCCAGGAAAATTTACTTCAAAATAGGACACGAAACCATGACATTTTTGCGAAAGTTTAAAAATATTGAAAAAAGGTTAGTATTCATCACAGCAACTGGAAATGAAGGTATATAAGCATTTATGCAGGATGCTTTTTCACAGCAATACATTGACTGTACGTGCAAAAAAATCCTGGGGTTTTAATTTTTTAAACAAGACGAGGAACGAGCTCGAGTAAGGAAGGAAATAATCAAGCGAAAGTCCTCCGCATTTCTCCTTATTTGAACGTCTGCTTCTGAAAATAAATTTTTGTTCATTTTAGCTGAACAGTCTGGAAACGAGCAGTTCAATATGTCTCAGCTCAAGCGATAATTATTTGAAAATAATTTTTTGAAATTGCATTTGAAAATCAATGCGAATTCCTGAAAGCTGCTGTTTCTCGTTCGGTCTTCAGATTGGCATTCTTAATCGTTCCAAAGTTATATTATTTCGCGGAATAAATTTTTGAGAAGCCGTTTCTCAGAAAATTGCTCCACGTTACTGCCGTTCACGGTTAACGAGGTGATTTTTTTATTCAGCATTTGGAAATACCTGTATACTGAAAATGAGAAGATAATTCTGAAATGGAACGGGTTTAAAGATTTTAAAAGTATGACACAAAGGGGTTAATGGCCAGTTTTTTCCCCACTGAAGCCGCGAATTTCTCTCGAAAGGTATCCGAAGTCTAAGATGAGCGATTTTGAAGCTTGATCGAAATTCCTGGACGTATTTTTAGAGGACCATCCACTGCTGTAGAAATGACACATTGTATCTATTCTTAACTGAGAGTCCCACGGATAAGAAAATCGAAAGGAACCAAGAAAAACACCAAGTCCAGCTCAGTAAATTGAACTACCGAAAATAGAGGGGAGAACAGACCATACATCTTGGCCCAATAAAGTTTCCTCGAGGAAATTTCCGGTGGCCTGTGGTATAAGCCAGAGAAGGTTCCGGGCATATACAAAGAAAAGAACCCTTGAGCAAGAAAATAATGAAAAAGAATGCTCCTCGGGTCAGGCAGAATGAAAAACAAAATTTAGCAAACAAAAAAAAGATGTTCCAAAAACTCGTTCGCAGCAGTTTCCTTTGGAAGTAACATATCAGTACTCCACAGCCGACCCCGAGTTAGGCCGAGTATAGTACTCTGATATGAAATCTATATAAGCTCACTTTTTCTTTCACGACAAAATCCAGTACTCAACTTTGATTGAAGATTTTCTGTCGGGGTTGGAGGGGGGACGGGGGTAGGAAACAGAAGTAAGTTTAGGAGGAGGCATTCACTCTTTTCCCTGTTTGAAATGACAAGCGTTATGTTCAAATAATTAAATCACTCATGGAATATGGAAATTTTTTTACGCTCGATTTTCTGCAGACACTTTCCTTCCAGAAAAACAGTCGAATATGATGAAAATGCTTTTCATGCGTTCTTTGGATTTTTGGATGCATCTTTGATCAATAATGTTGAAATGATGTTTCAATCAGGAGAAGGTTCAGAATTCAAAGTCTACCTCATTTTGACTGTGTGGAAATCATATAAAAGTTTTTCATGTATGTGCGCTCAATAATTTCGCGAAGAATTTGAGTCAAATATTCACAAGAATTTAAAATATCCTACACTACCTATCATAGCTTAAAAAAATTCTCTCATGGAAAGCGATCTTTAGGAATCGCGACTGCATTTTTAAAAATCCAAAAACTAAACGGATTATTTAAAATATAATTTTATTCATAGTACCGAAACCTGAAAGAGTCTGATTCAGAAACTTGCTTTTAAGCTACGGAAATGTTTGCTGATCAAAATTATTATCGATACGATGCTCCAACCTGGTACTTTTTGCATCTCAGAAGCAATATGTCCAACTTTTCAAAACAAAATCATGTGCAGAAACAGAATTTTCTTGACGAATGGTTTCGAAATCTTGCACGTTTCTTAAATTATCCCAACGAACGCACAGGTCAATATTTATGCCTATTATCGACGACTGTTTCGTATTTCATGAAAACTAAAATGGTTTACCGACAGAAAAAAAACACGAAATAATGAGCAAAAGCAGCATTTCAAAGTTTTTCAATTATTCCGACAATATGTTGCTCAAAATGGCTGCGAACATAGCTGCGAACATTTCTTCTTGAAAAACACGAAATAATGAGCAAAAGCAGCATTTCAAAGTTCTTCAATTATTCCGACAGTATTTTGCTATTTATCTGCTACTACAGTATATTATCCTGCGGAATATACAGTATATTATACTGCAGACTTGCAGAGACAAAATCCTTAAAGGAATGCCCTCCCAAAACAGAGACATAATTCCAAAATGAATAATATTCTCCTTAATAACCGATGAGGTATGAAGAAAGACGTAAATGAAAGTCCCATTTGGAGCAAGAGGATGAGACGAATAAATCGTTGCTTCCGACAGCTTTTTTTTTCTCCTCTGCGTTCGTGGCTTGAGAATGATTTACGAGTCTCATTCCATTCCCTCGACCACATTCACCCCATTAATTCGAATGGCCTGTAATATCAAGAGGCATTTTGGGTAATTCTGAGCAGGGCCCATTCGAACCTAAATCATTTGCCTCCTTTCATCATCATGGTCGTCATTGACGAGAATTCCTGATACCAAGGTGGCCGAAAGCATTAAGTTCACCCTAAGGCATCCTTTGTGCTTGTTTGTTTGATTCACACAGTGAGTATGTGATTAAATCAACCAAATGCCTTCAAATGGTATTCATAAATTGTTCATGTCTACAAAATAATTTTTTAATTGCGCAGAAGTCAATGACGAAATGATTTTCTCATCCCCCGAAAGTGGAAAATAAAACGATTCTGCGTCTTCACGCGTTCATAGAAAAACCCTTTTTCAATTTTTTGAAAACTTTCTGTAGGAACTGTCTAAGAATCGATAGAATTGCAGGTCGCATGCGAAATTGTGTGGGTAATATGGTCCAAGAATGTGCGCATCATCATCAAAATATGCACTGTATTTATCAGTATCTGTTGCATTTTTTTGTTGTTGTGCGGATGATAACTTTAACGATGTTCTCAAGAAATGAAATTCAAATTTAAATCAACTGCGAAAATGTCAAGAGCGTTTCTTTCGGATTTTACGTCAGAGTTTATAGTTCAGTACGATATTATGAGAGACAAAACGGGTACTTGATACACGTATTTCTTGAGAAGTTACTTTTAACATCACGAAAATCAAGATTAACTTTTCGCAGCTTATCACGACAATGTCATGAATTCAAAATAAAAGTTTCTTACTTTCAAAATAGGTGCGCCTTTTCCAATAAATTTTCTGACGAATGATTCGTTCAAAAGTCAACAGTGAACTTTTCCAGTTTGAAGTGCGTTGACAAACTGAGGTACGTCTTGGAATTCATGCCTTCGTACTTTTTGTAAGCAAAAGGCAAATGGATCTACAGGACTCTTATTCGCATTCACCGCGAAATCTCTTTCTTACATACGCAGGAACGAGAAAAGAACTCGGGATGTAAAGAAAATAATGATTGTTTGTCCTGGGGAATGTTGGTTCAGCGACTCCCCCCGGAATTTTTCCTCTATACCGTATTTTCTTCCCCGTTTATTCCATCCACACGGTTTCTTTTTTCCTTCTTATTCTTTCGTGGGCATTTTCTTATTCGCATTCAGCATTGATTGACGACAGTCACTTGTTGTCCCGGTTGTTCTTCGTATTCCTCAATGAACTTTTCCTCCCCGAGTCTCCGACCGAGACGATGCCATCATAACTTTTCATCATCACACCACGAGTCCAGGCAAAAAAAAAAAAGAAAAAAAATTCTGTGGAAACTAATGTTCTCGTGGGAGAAGAACCCTGCGGAACTTTTCCCTTATACGAAAGCAGATCGCTTATTCTGAGTCAACTGGAAAGTTTCCTTCGTCTGCCGTCCGTATATATTTGTATCGTGTTGACTCGATTCCGGAAAGTTCCGGAACTTCTGATTGTCGTTCGCCACTTGAAAATCAGAGGAATCTGATCTGAGTCAGATTTTTTCAGTGGTATTTGAAAGCATTCGAGCGAATTCCGCAGGAATAAAATAATTCGTCTGGAATTATAAAAAAAAATTATTTTGACCTGTTATAGCTGGAAAACTCCAGCGTCAATGTTTCAGACGTGAGAAATCGCCTGATGGCATCTAACTTTTTTTAAAGCATCCACAATCATTTTTCTTGTACAAGTACAAGTTTTAGACTTTTATAGTAATTGAATTTGAGAATTTTCCGCTAATTTACCGTAAAATTCATCATAAAATGCATATGCTTCAAATAGAACAGAGATAAAAAAATCTGCGCGCATTCTTTCATCGCTGTTTTGCTTCAGTAAAGGAACTGAAAAGCATCTAGCAGATTAATTGATTCCTGGAACCGTTCAAAACTTGGTTGCATCAAAAGATTTCCATTTGAGAGCTGGAAAATGCGGAATTGATGTTTTAGATCAATGACAGATTCATTCAAAATTGAATACGAATAAACTGTAAATGAGACGCGATACGATCAACAACAGATTATCTGTTCCATAGGAACGTTTCGGTGAAAAGGTGAAGAAGTTTGTTCACATGGGTGTGAATCGCAATTTTAAATTCAATCAGGAAATTGATCCCACAAATTGGAATAACTGTACTTCAAATGGAGTGGATGTCACGGTCTTATTTGCGAACTGTTAGAAAATGGAAACGGAATTGCCTGCTATTTTTTCGGGCTTGAGATTGTTGCAGATTGTTATGCAATCTACACTCCTAGGGCTTTCTGAAGATCAGCAAACAATGTCATAGATATAACGAAATTTGTTTTTGGCATATAATACAGATTTTTTTTGCGTACGGCATTTCATCTAGCTTTTTCTTCCGAACATGTATGGTAATAATCTTAGTTGGCGGAGTATTTCGTATCCTGAGTAGGTCAACTTCAGCTGTGTCTCAGAAAAAGTCATTATCCTTTTTCTAGTAGCATATCTTGGGCCCTCAAAGGACTCATCTATTCCTTGACAACAGTTCAAGCATTGTCTCGAGGGCAAAAAGTTTCTGCGTCTGACTTGACTTGGGAACTTACTGGATATAACAGCGACACTCAATCCCATGACGCATTCCTATGTGTCGAGAATATCGGGAGGTCATCAAAACTTTGTCTCTTGTTGGTCGTTTGAAATGACTCTATTCAAGGCTTGGAAAAGTTTTCAGTCAATTCTAAAGCAATATGACGAGTATAATGGAAATTGTGTTTCCCATTCAGCTGCTCGTGCTGGAACCTTTGAAAGCGCGCGGAAGTATGACATTCCTATAATAACGTAGCGTTTCCAATGAAAAAATACGTCAATCATGCTTTTATGCTTTAAAAAATTGTTTTTAACCCTCTGTTCGGGCTTTTCGGTGCTAATAAAACTAAATCCATGACATTCAAATTATGTCCACCCAAAAATTTGCCGAACATGAAACAATAAGATGAGTACGTATAGTTGAATAACCTCGCCCTCTCGGTCTGGGCAAAGTTTCTTTTTTCGTAGTGCAATGGATGAAATGTTTTTCCTCCAAAACCAAAATTATCCGGCATAAATAACTTGTTATTTTTCGGGAAGTTTTCATTCAAATGACTGTTGTGACCATGCTGTGGCACTTGGGATCTTAAAGCAATTCATAAATTGATAGAAAATTGAGCAAGCTTTCATTCCATGTTTTTTCCCCAAGGTTTTTCATTGATGCGTAGCTTGATATGCTATACAGTACTGAGCTTTTTTTTTAAAGATCGGTTCTCTTTTTGCCCACCCTGTATTTTCGCCTTCAAAGTACAGTATATGATCTTGTGCAACATTTCGAAATATATTTCAATGCGTAGCTTTCTGAAAATACAGTGAGACCCCGAGATGTGGATGTAATTGATGCATTGAGAGTGTCCCCAAGTTGAAATGTCTCCAAGTCGAGTCTTGTTTTCCCCTAGACTTACATTATATAATTTTTAATTTGTGTTTTATGGAAGAAATATTCTTCAGAATTCCCTGAAAGTAATTGTTTGCCACTTGAATTTGAATTGGTGAATGCATTTTCAACTCAATAAGAACATTTGGAGCATTGAATAATGCATCTCTTTACTGTACATTAAAATTTTGGCATCTCTTTACTGTAAATTAAAATTTTGGCATCTCTTTACTGTAAATTAAAATTTTGGCATCTACAAAAGTAACATTCGAGTGAAAAAAGATAGAAGTCCCTGTATGCTGGAGGTAATTTTTTTTTATTAGCTAAATGGATGGTAATTTGGTGAGAGAAATGCCCAAGAACTTTTCTTACATCAATTTCAGGGTTGGGAATATCTGTTTCTTGTAATTTGGCCTGAAATTTATTTGCAATTTTATCACAAAATGTACCTATGTTGAGTCAGTGTCCTCATGTTGGGCCTTTTTTAATAATTTTTTAATGGGTAATAAGTGTCCTTATGTCGAATTTTCCACCGGCTGAGGTGTCTGCATGTGGGGGTCTCACTGTGTATGGGTTCATATACTGTACATTATTGCCTATACAATGTATTGTCGATCTAAAAAGTTTGTTGTCAAGATGAATAATGAATCAATTTATTTAGTCTATGTCTAACTTATTGTTTGACAGTTTCCTATCCGCTCTGGACGAGAGCATTCAACCCGTTATTAATTGGTGCTGGGGTTTAACTAGCTTCAATATTTCCTCTCCATTCATATTGAAGAAGAATAAACCGGAAGTATAACCGGCTTACATGTTATTTACTCGATAATATCTAAGATGCTCCTTATCCATTTGTGTGCCTCAAGAATGCGATCGATTCTGTGTGTGAATGTAAGAAATGTTTTCAACGCGTTAAATTTCTTGAGAAAATAATGTAAAAAATTTCACTCAAAGATAAGAGAATTTATTTCAGAGATTTAGCGAAACAACCGCCTCCAAAATATTCGAAAGCGGAGTTTCTATTTCAATCACTGAATTGTTAATCTCATCATCAGAAAACTTGAAGAAAAAGAAACCGAAAGTAACCGGCTTTCAATGTATTTCCGCGAATATGGATTATATGTAAGATGACGCACCTCTTTATTTTTCGTGCCTCAAGAATGCGAATGATTTTGCCCGTGAATGTATAAGACATGCTGAAATTGTATTAATTTTTTTCTCTCAGAAAATAACGTGAAAAACTGTCACTCAAAAAATATTTAACGCAATATGATAATTTTTCAGAGATATTGCGGAACAATTTTCGTAAATTTTTTTTTGATTCCAATCAATGAAATGTAATCTCATCATCAGAGAATTGACCAAAAAATGGATATTTCGAAGTAATCGGCTTGCATCGTATTTCCCCGAATATAGATTACATCTAAGACGCACCTCTTTATTTTTTGTGCCTCAAGAATGCGAGCGATTTTGCGTGTCAATGTAAGACATATATATGCTTGAATCACGTAAACTTTATTCAAAAAAATTCTATGAAAACTGTCTCTCAAAGATATTTTCGGCAATAAAATCATATTTTTCTCAGAGATTTTGCGAAACACCTCCAAAATATTCGTCGGAGGATTTTTGATGTCAGTCGATGAATTTGTAATCTCATCAGTAGAGAATTATGCCTAAATGATCAAAACCTCGTAACTATTGTTTTTAGTGAGGAAATAATAATACAGTAATAACAGATGTACAGTGTATATTCAAAATAACCTGATTGAGACTTCGTTGATAAAATCTGAAGCCGTTATTATACCGTATATTCATTCCGAAATGCAGCGGAAGGAATTGAGATCAACGGAGTTCGTCCCCCCGACCGTAGTCTCAGTGATAAGCTTGGCAACGGACTCGCAGCATGGTAAGTTTGACGTGAGTGCTGACGACGATGATGGTACCATCACGGGGTTACCGCGACCCGGGCACCACCACCACCACCACCACGACCAGGCGCCATCATTGTCGGCGGACCAGGATTCCGGCTCGGAAGTGGCGCCTTATCCTGCTGCTGCTGCGGTGGACCAGCATGAGTGCCCGAGCGACCTTTGTTCACCCGTGACCCCGGACGAGTCGGGTAGCGTGCTTTTTGATCCGCCGGCCCCTCCCCCGGGTAATCGGCGCTTGACGAGCAGGCCGCTTTCGCCGATCGATTCCGAAATATCCGAGCGAGATTTGTTCTAGTGCGGTCTCTTTTATTCCTTTTTATTTCTCTTTATCTTTAAAGCATATTCTTTCCATTTCTCACACTTTTGTGCCGTAGATATATATGTGGACCGATTTATATTATTCACGGAAAATTGTGCGCAATTTCCGATCCTATTAAATCATGATCGCGTTTTCCATTGCTCATATAGTATGTACCGGTTACATGGAACACCTGCATCATGCCCTGGTGCTCTTTTTTTTTGCTTGTGGAACTATATGCGATTGGACAGGATTCGTTTTTTTTATTGAGGAGTTTTTAAAAAATATAGATTAGACCGGGTTTCGTTTTTGAAATTGAAGAGTTTTATATATATGTTATTAACAGTGCCGCACATGACGAGGAATGTCTGGAGTGCAGGTGGGGTATTTCAAGGAAAAATACTTCAATCGTGGGTTCCTTTCACTTCTCTGCCACTAGCAATATTTATATGACGAGGTCATTTTATTTACTATACAGTACTGCAAGTATGCAGGTGTCGCCTGAATTGTTGAATTATTTATGTGCATATATTTGTCGTGGGCTAGTTCATTCAATTTAGGTTTTTTCAGTGGGGTTAAAATGATCCATGCTTTGATCGACTGTGTATACTGTGGAGGTTTTTTTGAATTGAGAGAAAACCGAATACAGTATACTGTCTGAATCGTTGCAGTGCTGCTTGTAAATTATATACTGTACTTGAATAAACGCCTCCGTCATTTATTTAAAATAATTTATACGAATTTCCTCCCAGCGTTCAATAGAGACGGCTGACTTCTATATTCGAGACCAGTGGTTATTTACAACAGTCAAGACGGATGAAGGACAATAAGAGAAAAAAATAAATGAAGAAAAGGAAAAATAATCCAAGATGAAAAATATGAAAAAACCCTTTGATGGCAATTTTCCTTGGAAAATGAAACAGGAATGCCTTGAGAATTGATAATTGAAAGGGTTTCTTTTTTTTTAGCTTTTAATACATGGGTTGAAATGATAACTGTACAGTATTAGGATTAAGAAAATTCTCCGAATCCCAGAATTCTTCCCATCCCATTCAATATACACCTCTTTGTATGAGAGACCTTGCATATACAATATGCCATGCAAAGAAAACTCAAATTCACTTAATTGAAGACCTTCATAAATTAAAAATATTTTTCTGGTAATATGTATTGATAAAATAAGCAAGTTCGATTGTCAATTTCAGGAAAAAGCACAGTATTTTTATCATTGATCTAGAGTAAATATTCAATGAATTCCCATTGGAGTTACCTTATTCTCAGCTCAGAACAACTTCAATTTTATTTTTCTATTTTATATAAAATATCAGAAAGCTTGAATTAGTGGAGCATATTTTTTGAACTGGGGGATTTATAGATGAAAGTGGAATCAAAATGCTCAATTCTCCATATTCTGAATAATTTTTATACATTTACTATAGATTATCTCATGAGAAGGCATCAGTTGTTATGTATGCTACTAATTTGAGTTTCATATTGCATTTATTTTCATGCACTATTACAACGGCAATTTCCAGTTAATTATTGTGAATATATATGTCCTACATATAATGCTGTCACGTATGTTATAGAGTACAGTATAGTGAGTGTTATATCTGGTCAGGTCCTGGAATGTTTTCAAAGAGGTATTCGTACAAGTGAGTGAGGAAGTCATTTTTTTATTGACGAGTTTTATGAGTTGCCTGACCACATACTGAGGATATACTGTACTGAATAAAAAAAAGGAAGAATATGACAGTAGACATCTAGGACCAGAATTTAATCTCGCATTGCGCAACAGATGTGGTCTAAAAAAGCCCTGGGGTGACTTCCTTTTCCGTGCCCTACTTCGAACTCGTAAAAAAAAGTAGATAGCAGCTTCTCCGTATTGATCGATAGGCTTGGAGATGAGGTGTTCCCATCATTATCTAGCGCGTGTGTCTTCCATGGTTGCCGCAATATGGTTACACAAGCTGGATGAAATATTGTGGAGCATGCTCGAGACAAAAGGGGGAAACAGAAGAAGGTACACTACGTACGTGAGCATTTGCGATGTCTACCGCGGAGATTTTGAAACTCGGTTCGATCGGATGCGACCTCAGTGGCGCGATTCGTCAACTTTTACCGCGTTATATGTACATACGCTTGCTGCTTGCATGTCAGTCTGCTGTCTCGAGTGCAACAGGTTCTGCCAGGACTCTGTTTTTGTGGCGGTATGGTAAAATGAATGAATGAATGAACGTTTAGTACTGTACTGTTACTGTAGAGTATGTTAGCCTGTGGTTGCCTGTAGAGTACATTACTTTGCTTCGTCTGCGAAGTGGACGTGCATTCATGTGAAGATGAGATAATGCAGATTCCGAAGCATGCAAAAAGAAAGAGGGATTATCTGTAGCGTCATGCATGCCGCTTGTACTACTGTGGAGGAGTACGAGAAGGGAAATGATGCAACGTGGTTTCGGGTACGGTATCTGGCAAACCTGACGCATGCATGCTCCACTGCTTTGTGGCGATAGTTCGTTTACTTCTTCCCCACTTCCTCCTTCGATTCTCCGGTCGTCGGCTTCTCCTCGTGCTCGCATTCCTCACTCAGAGGGATTCCATGTCCGCCGTTCTCGCGATTGTGGTTGTGGTCGCGCCGCCGCATTCTTCTCCTCCTTTTGGATTTTGTGCCTCTTTTTACCCAGACTTTCCAAACGGCTGCATTCTAGGAGTATTGACTTTTTTTCAGTGGTGGATGTGACGCAGTCTGGTCTCGAGATTTAGGATTACGAAGATCACATGATGAAGAGGGTTTGGCTCCCGGAGTGATTTCTTTGGTTGCGTCGGCGCATAATCAGGCGGTTGTGGGAAACGCGCGCTAGTTCTATTTGGGTCAGAGCTCTTGTGTCCGTTTTGGTGCCAGGAACGACTTGGCCGCGTGTTGGTTCGTCTGTGAGAAGTTAAGCCCTCAGTTGCCCCTCTTTAACGTGCGAGGTGCGGATTATGTGCGTGGTGAATCGACGGTTTGACGAGCCTGCAGCGACGCGGATTTTTCCATGTACTGCAGTACAGTATCTTGTATTCAGTGACATGGTGGAGCTCTTTCTTTCCGCGTCGGCTAGTGATTCAGATTGCGAAGAACTGACATCATTCCTCCGTGAAAGTGAAATTTGCCGTAGTTGGTGAGGCTGTGGTTGGAGTGTGTCGTTTGTGTTGCATTTCCTTAAGATGTTGGAGCTTATCGACTTCAGCCACCGGGGTGAACACTTGCGCGTTCGTTCCTTTATTTGACGAAATTCCGCGAAAAGTGACTTCCGCGGCGATTTTTAGATAGGCGTTTATACTTCCGCGGAAAATTATCTTTACCGGGATCTTGACATAGTGAATAGCTGAAAACGTGTGCATAATCCATCATTGGGTATTGAAGGATACATTTAATGTAAGATTATTTTCCATCATATTACATTCTTTAGCTATGCATTTATTAAAGAACAGGTTTGTGATATATTTTCACATGACAATCAAGCATTTTTTTACTTAGTACTCCTAGTCTCTATCAATACATTGTATTTATCGGAGTGGTATAAACTGTACCACGGCCACTTGTGAAAATTAGCCTTCATGGACGGTACTTGAAAAATGAAATCTCTTTTTTTAATTTTTAATATTTTGGTTTACATTTACAGTATTTAATAAATTGTCCTCCAGTATTAATACATCCTCTTTTTTCTTAAATACTCTATGCATGCGCATGTCCTCTGCACATTTTCCCTGAATTATTATCACAAATATCGAAAACTTTCTTTGTTCCTATGCGAAACGATACGCAGATTTTTTTTAAATAATTCAATTCACGTTCAACTTTAATTATGGCATGAATTATTTTATGCGTTCTGCAAATTAAGGTATTCCCTGAATGGATAGGTTTAAGTTATGATGAAGTGCCCCGTTGAAACATGATACAAGAGGACTGTCACGAAGATCCTCTGCAACGAAATTGAATGAATTAAAAACCTCATTTTGGATTTTTTTCATTTATTCTTTTTTTTTCATCACATGCTTTTAGTTCAGGAAGTTGGGCAAGGAGAAATCTACGCGAGCCCCAAATTCCTGTTAAATCTTGTCCCCTTCCCCTGTCCATCGCCAGATTTTCACCCCATTTGGGTAGGTTCTGCATCTCACGCCATTTTCCTTTATTTTCCGTCCTTCCAGTTGAAAGATGTGAAAAAGGGGCTTTGTAGAACTTGAAGGTATTAAGAAAAATATTACAGCTAGAAAAAGGCCTTGGGCTATATTTTTGAAGAGAAAATTACATATTTTGAAATTAACCCTTGCTGTTGGAAAATGCGAAATGCTTTTTGGCTTTCATTCATTGTAAATAAAATATTGATTAAAAATTGAAGTTTACACAGGATGTAGAAAATTTAACGTTTAAAAGAGAAATTTTAAGTACTTTTTTACCTCTCCTGAAAATTTTCAACTCCTTGTGGCATGGGTGGAGTACTCTGGCCATGTCTGTGAAGTTTTCACTTATCATCATGCGATAAATCATGCGGTAACATGGCATCAGCAGTAAATCTAAGGAATGTTCTGAAAATCTGAAAATAATCCCAAAATGGTCAAATAGGATGGGCTTCATTATAATTTTTTTTCGCAGAGGTACCTACACTAGAAAATAACCAAGCTCAACTCGAAGGGGCCAACCCTTTCGTGATGAAAGTACAGTACAGAATATTTTTGAATTTATTTAATATATACTGTAGAATGTAGATGGCTTCAAAATGCTCATTTCATGAATTTTTAAAACAATTTTTCAGAAAACAAGTAAAATAATGTTTATCTGAAATGAATGTTTCTTTTATGACTAGCCAGAGCAGTTTCAGTAATTTTCAAGCAATGTAAAGATTTACAGGAATTGCAAAACGTTATTGAGTGGGGAATGTAAATGCCTCAACATAGAGCCCATTAGGACCCATCCCATTTTATTTTTTTA
This sequence comes from Notodromas monacha, assembly GCA_905338405.1. NCBI lineage: Eukaryota > Metazoa > Arthropoda > Ostracoda > Podocopida > Cyprididae > Notodromas > Notodromas monacha. Next base: position 33,407 of record CAJPEX010002871.1, read on the forward strand.
ATCCTAATTTTTCCATTTTTGATATGAGAGAACTTCAAACCGTAAAAGTTGTACTTCTTTCCAATGCGACTTGGCTCCGCTGGTACCATTCAAATCTATAAACGCCAAAATTGTCTTTCCTTGTCACAATCTAATTCTAATATAACCTAACCTAAATAATCTAAATTAACCTTGCACGGAAGAAGAACAGAATTCTGAAGAGCATTTCCATGGATCTTAAAATGTATATTAATGGTACGACGGGAGCCGCGCCACCGGGAGCCGCATTGAAATGAAGAAGTAATGTACCACCAAGTACAGTATTGTACAACTGTTTTGGTTAGAGGGCGTCAGGGTAAAACATGGCGGCGCCCGGAGAAACGATAATAATGTTTCAGCTGGGTTGGTTGAAGTCCGTGAGCAGGAAAATGTTCAAATTATTGCTACGAGATTATTGAGGAATGTTGACCGTTTTGGTTCGTTCCTTGTGTCCCCGTGCTGTGTTGAGTTAGTTTTCCTCAGCCTGGATTCATCAGTGTTTGGGGATTTTTCTTAGTTCCAGGAAGTGAATTACTGTACAGTACGTCAATAGCTTGTGAATGTTGGAAAAATCTGGGTACATATGTACGAAATTTCTGTACATATGTCGTCCCAAGTTTGATGGGTTGGAGGATTTGAACGTCGTTTAACTGCGAGGTAGTGATCTCAAATGAGATATGCGTGTGTTGAATGTATACAATTTCAGCAGATGACGTGATTCATATAAGATTTGATCGATGGTTTTTCTGGCAGATTGCGAACAATACGAAAGAGAGTCGAGTGGCGTTAGTTTTCAACGGACGAGATGGGTCCTGTGCCCGAGCCGATCGTGATT
>CAJPEX010002872.1:0-34258 GCA_905338405.1 Notodromas monacha
AAATGGATGGTAAATTGGTGAGAGAAATGCCCAAGAACAAGAACTTATCTAACATCAATTTTAGGGTTGGAAATATCTGTTTCTTGTAATTTGCCCTGAAATGTATTTGTAATTTTATCACAGAATGTCCCTATGTTGAGTCAGTGTCCTCGTGTCAGGCCTTTTCTATTAATTTTTTTGGGGGAAAATAAGTGTCCCTATGTCGAATTGTCCGGAGGTCGATGTGTCCGCATGTGGGGGTCTCACTGTATACCCAATTCCAGGGCAACAAACTTTTTTCTTAGGAAATGCTTAATGGAATCTCCAGTTGAAAATTTTCTAACCAAGGCAAACACAATCTGAAATTTCCCTTTATAAATATGACAGACAGGGTCTCCTAGCATGGATGGAATGGTAGTGAACAATAACAAACATGCTTTCAAGTGGTTCAACACATCATCCTACAAGGATGAAGATGGATGTGGTGGAAAAAATCAATTTTTCCTCGCCCAGAAAAATCACGTCAAAATCAGAGAACAAAATTTCAATCAGGGTGAATGTTTGGAAAATTGTGCTTGGTGCTCCAAGTTATAAACAAGATTTTTTTTAAAGCGTGCTTCCTTAATTAATTAATTAATTAATTAATTAATTATGAACAATCCAATGCAGACAATGTAATCAAGCATCCATTGGAATGCAGGATTGAATCCAACATTTTTTCTGAAGATACTGTAGTTTAGTTTTCAAGCAATGCTAAAAATCTGGGAATGCCAAAAAAGCAAGATAGGCAGGTCTCAAGTGAAAAACAAATGTTCACACTATTAATTTAGAAGATCTTGTTATGAAGAATTATTTAGTACAGTATAGGAAATTTTTTATGTGGTCGCCAAAAGTTTGTGGTACAGTAACAAGATTTTACTGTGGTTCAATCTTGTTAGAGCAAACTCCCAGGGACTCAAGAAACAGCCGCTATAATGAAAAATGCATTACAATAAGATTCTTGGTTCTCTAAGCATGTAGGACTGAATTCTTTAGGGAAACATGAAACAAATTCCCTCAAGTACTGGAACTTCCAAAACAGATACGTGAAGAATTACCATCATTTGAAACTTTCTCGGATGAAATAATACAGAAAATTTGATGTAAAAAACTATTCTCTTACTTCAGACCTTCCCTTGTATGCAATTTCATAAAAACATTATACATAAGCGCTTCACATTTCCAGCCATGCTGAATTTTCTGCACTAAAATATTAGCACTTGAAGGTTTTCATTTACACACATAATCAAGGTGAATTTTCGTCATTTTGAGATTATGCAGGGAAATTAGTTTGTTAAAGCAACATTTTTATTTATAACATTGTCCCTATAGAAAAACTGCTGGGACCAAGATAAATTCGTTACTTTGAAAAATTCGTTATACAGGTATCGAGATTCGCTGTAACGGAATTTTACTGAATCAGTAATCAATAAATCAGTTCACCGATAATTACCTTAATTTTATCAATCCAATTATTTCTACAAAGTTTCGAAATGTTGTAGGGAGGCATTATTGAAAATTGTCTTCTAAATTCAGTTGATACGGTATAATCTCGTTACAACGAAGCGTTTGGGACCTTTAAGAAACTTCGTTCTCACCGAAACTTGGTTAAAAGAAATTAAAATAACACTTCGGCTATTGGAAAGGGTTCAAAAAGAAATTCCGCGGTAAGCATTGATTCGTTACGAGATCCTACTGTATTTTTTTTTACCACAACGCGTAAAAATGAAGAAGCAAATACGTTTCAATGGGGCCTCGAGGGAAATCGCTCCTCGCATAACGAACTTCTCACACAATGAACCCAGTTCTGGAATTGATCAAGTTCGTCATGCGTCGAGGACTCTTCGCAAAACGTGTTTTTTCAAAGTTCGTTCTTCTCACCGTCACGTTATCCGTAACTTTAACCACCAGGTGTCCCTCGTGATGTATGTACTTCATGCTGTACCGGGACTGAAAATGAAATAATCAAATCATGAAAAACAAATTTAAAAAAAAAGAAGAAAAATAAATAAACGCGTACCTTAATAGGATCAGCCAAGTAGATCTTCTCAGCTGCTTTCTCGAAGTCTTCCCAGTTGCTTAAGAACGGCATCGCGAGTTGGAACACCGCTCTATTATTTCAATCACACATTCCACCGAGAATGAAGAACCATCAGAATTCAGTCAAAAGACATTTCCATACCACGCAAAGAAAAGTTTGAGGAATCTGCTTATTGAGTTTGAACGTAGAACAAACGTAAACAAGGGTTGTCCCAGTTCCGCGCGGGATTAAAAATGTTCAACATTGGTAAAATGTGAAGAAAAAAATTTCTAGAATTTTTCTTATGATGTTTCAGGAATTTGGTACTCTTCCCCAATTTTCTAAACATTTTTTTCAGTACACTGCATGATGAGAAAAAAACTTTTCTTTTTATTGCCGGAGTTTTCCAGAAACTTTCGAAGTGCGCTGAAAATGTGTCTAAAAAATTCGGAAAAACACCGCATTTCTAAAACATCGTGATAAAATTTGTTCACCTTTAAAAAAATGACAGGAATGTTTAATCCCGCGCGGAATCGGGACGATCCTTTTCCTGGCTTTGAAATCCAGTATGTTGATTGTCAGCGCTTCCGGATGTACTTCAGTTTCGAAAATGAATTAAAGTTATCATTGTTCATAGCAATGAACTCAATTATCAATAATGAAAAAATTGTGAAGAAAGGAAGGAAATAGCGTCCTGAAAACTGTTCGACACATTAAATCTACATTAATCAGACAAGAACTTCTACAGTAGCAGTTTTTCGAAACTTCCCTGTTCAACAGACCCTCGGCTATGCATGGACTTAATTTCTCGTAAAAAAAGAATATTGACATGAACTGAGACCCAAGGTAAGAAAGAGAGAGTGAGAATGTCATCCATGCGCCTGTTGTACCAAGAAGAACCGATGATCTTTTTGATCAATTTTCTAAGCGTTTTCTCTTTGCGAGAACTCAACATTTATACAACTTCAACGGGTTGATAAGGAAATTCTTCAAAAGAAAGGCATGTTTTCTTAATGAAAAGAAAATTCAATCCTTAATGCTATAAAATGTTCTTTAACGGTTCTACGTCCAAACAGACATCATTGAAGTCCTCAAAACTCAGCCTGAAATGTTAAAACACCCCTTTGGATTCAACAGACGATTCAAAAGTAAATCCATTCTCAATCAATCCGCGTAACACAGCAAAGCAAAAAACAGGGGAAAAAAAAACCCGAAGAAAATACCTCCGATAATTCAAAACAGAAAAAATTATCACTCGCAAAAACAAAACAAGAAAAAAAAAAAACGATTGAACCAAGAATTTATCGGTTTATGCGTCGCCCGCGCGACTCCTTCCTACCGCCGCCACTGGATCCCCACGGCGGCGTCGCCCGTGCTTTTCCGGAAACCGCCGAATAGTAAGGAGAACCCACGTCGTGTCCCGACGCTACACGAGACCCTCGTCCTCGGTTCTTGAACAAATCCTGAACGGGAATAAAGGAGATTAAGTAATATCTCGACAAAATAAAGCTGACATGAGAGAAAGGTTGTGAGAAATCCATTGCGTCAAACAAAACAGATGCAAGAAATTTAAAGGTGCTTGACGATGTCGACGGTTAGATTTGACAACCTTGAAATGCTCACGCGTATGACACGAGGATACAGTACACGGATTTCCAGACATTTTATTGCATTTTTAAATTAGATATGCTGGCAATCGACAGGATTCAAACTGCGTCGTTAGATTTTTACCGAACAGAATCCTTGTCCAACTCCAAAGAAAGAAGAAATTCGCTCGCGAAAATAAAATGGAGAACTCACTCTAAGCGCCTTCTTCGACATGGGATTATAACCCGTGGGCCCTGTGGGTTGATGGCCCTGACTCTCCAGGGCCACGAAATCGTCCACATGCATCGACGGCGGCCGCGACGTGTTTGGCGGCCTCGACCTAAAACTGTCCCTGCCACTTCCACTGCTGCCCCGCTCCCGCACATACGATTTGCGCGCAGCTCTTCCGTCTCTCTTCTTTCCACCACCACCACCGCCGCCGCCCCCGTTTCCTCCCCCTCCTCCTGATGCTCCGCCGCCCCCACCGTCGTCATCACCGCCGGCACCAACACGCCCGCGAGAAAACGAATAACGAGAAGAGCCGTGATGGTGGTGTTGCTGCTGCTGCTGCTGATTATGGTGACCGCTGTGACCGTGGCTACTGTTGTTGTTACTGTTGCTACTGCTGCCGCCGACGCAGCCACCAGGGCCACCAACACTGGCATTTGTTCCGTGAGATTGCTGCGAGTATCCAGGGAAACCGCCAGCACCGCCGCCGCTTCCCGTGCCAGAGTTGTGACGCTGAGTCGGAGCAGCTGCCGAAGCGCCGCCTTCTTCTCTGCGTCGTCGACGGGATTCTTTCGCCCGATGCCAGGCCGCCACCGCGGGACAACCAAATGCCGCCCGCGACACAAACTGCGCCAATTCCCGCACGACGACTGCACCGCTATTGTTGCTGGCCCCGCTGCCCCCGGACCCAACTTCACACGCAGTCACCACGTCCAGCAAATCCGTCGACACCAGGTCCACGTCCTCGTCTCGCGGCGCATGCTCCGTGAACATCATCGGGGCAAACAACTCCACAGAATCGCCGTCGCCTCCATCGTCCTGCTCGTCGTCTTCGTTGGTATTGTCAGCGTCCGTCGTCGTCGTCGGCACAACGACGCACTGCCGCGACGCCAAAACTCGAGCAAGCGGCACTCGCGCCGCCATCTCCGGCTCTCGCCAATCACCACTGCCGTTCTCCTCAGGCATAACGACATCTGTATCGGCTCCTTCGCTTCCACCGCCGCTGCCGACACCAACACCAGACGACACAGAGGCGGCTGCAACAGCGTCAAAGTTGGCCAGCACCGCCGCGACGCCCGCCCGCAACCGGGCCACGCAGCCCTCGTCACTCTTGGTCTCGGCGCCGAGACGGGCGTCCAACGTGCGCAGGGGATGCGGGTCTTCCGTCCACGACGACCAAACCAATTTGCGAACGTCGACGTCCGGAAGGCGCAGCGTGCGACGACACGACACGGCGCGAAACTCCGGATCGTCGTCAGAGTCCGTGTGTCGAACCATGCGAATCAGCTCCAAAACTGTCGACAGCATCGTCACGTCGTCCGAGTTGTCGCCAGAGAAGCTGGTCGCCAAGCGGTCCAAGAGCTGCGTAACGGCCGAGGGTTTCCGCTTCCACGACCTGGTAAAAAAAGAATCGTTCGTAGAAAATACAGCAAGTATCATATATATATATATACGCGTCATTCACATTTTGATACATTTCTTTAATAACAATTGAGGTTCGGTTCGATTAACATTTTATTGACTTGATGAGAAAAATTAAAAAGATGTTAAAACTCAAAGTGACCCGATCGCATTCCCTTTCAAAGGACGAGACAGTTCCAAAAACATGATTTTCCACACATGCTGAACAAGGGGGTCATTTCGCAGAGTGATGCGCTAAAAAAGCAGGGGATACTACAAAAAATTCAACAGAAAATTCCTCCCTTTTTTCTTTTTGTCTTAATGGAAACTTTTCCCGATTTCATTCGATTCTCCAACGTCTTCACGCGTTGTTTTCTCTTTCTAGCAGATGTCGCCTCTACGCCGCAACAGCCTAACTGTTAAGGTGCGTTCATTTTTGCTTTAGTTTCCCTAATTTTGAAATTAAAACCGCAACAAATCGTACCTGAGGCACGACTTGAATCAAATTTCGTATAAATCACGCAGATTTCTTCTTACAGCAGAAATAGAGGAAGAAAACGATTGAAAATCCAAGTCGTTGTAAACTCGAGCGAAACGCACAAGTTCAGATGCAAAGCATAGTTGATGACTTTAAAAAGAAAATAATAATAATGATAAACCCACACGCAACAAACATACTTGACAAAATGATACAGCCCGAGATCGGAGCGAGACACCATGACCAAGCATCGCAGGACTTGGATGATCGCCGCACTGCTGGCCTTCGGAGAGCCCAGGTGGTCCACCAGGGCAGAAGTCAGGACACTCATGGCTTGCTTGCTGGGCAGGCCTCCGTCCACGGCATCACCCAAAGCCACGCGAGGGTCCACTAGTCCAGCGAACACGTTCACAATGCTTTCCGCCACAGCGGGACTCACGTCGCGCCTGTTCAGTGCAGAGCCTAGTGCTCGCACAAAACCGTCCTCTTCGTCCCTGATGAATGCAAACAAAATTCGAATTAAGGGAGGAAAAATAAGGAATCACGCTTCCATCTATGAAAAATTTCGGTTTCCAACGCCTCACAAGCACTGATCAATCGCGTCAACTTGTCGTTTTGTCCCGCTGAACACTCAATGACTCAGCAATTTTATTTGCTCTTTTACAAAAGGTAGACTGAATTTCGTTATGTTTTGTTGAGAAATTTCATTAGAATAATTCGTTCGAATTATAAATGTAAGTATTATATATCGTTACAACGAATATAGGGAGCCGGGGAAAATTATCCGAAAAATTTTACATTCAGACTCATGACTTCAACACATATATACTAACATTTTGCGTAAAATACTGTAGGTGATAATGCTTCCAAGCTCATTTGCAGCAGATAATTCGGGACTTGTCATAATTTTTAAATCGCTTAGATGAAATTAAAAGGAAACTTTTAAAACGCTCTTCTCTCATGTTGAACCCATCTTGCGCAACAGTTCCCATCAATGTGCACATCTTTTTTTTTATTACACGAGAATTACATACGAGGGTTAGTTCATAAGTTTTGAGACTTCTTAAAACAGATCCAACGAAATTTCAAAAACTCCAAAAAATTTTTCACTCGCACACTTCCTTCACTTGGCAATACTTCAGTGCTTTTCAAAATAATCCAACACTTCCAATGCATTTTTAATGCGATAAACTCAAAAATCAAAAAATGCCAAAAATTTTTTTTCAATAGTTGAAACCACGTTGGATCTATTTCAAAAAGTCTCAAAACTTTTAAAATTACGCTTGTATTCTTTCTCTGATACTGTTTACATGAAGGAGAGGATCCATCGCTGAATTCTTGGAAGAAGCATGTTATCAGCTGTGCTGAATTGCTCCACTTATTCCTCGCCCCTTGCCATGCTCATTAAAGCGTGACCGCCGCGCATGCGCAAGCAACTCTGTTTCCTCTCCCCTCAGACTCATTAATGATGGCCGTCGGCGGTCCACTGCTGTATAATTTAATGGTGAAACACTGTTGCGGAATACTTTCGTCCCCGCTCATACTTTCTTTACTTCCTTTGTACTCGAGGCTAATGTCTGATCATAGACCCTGTTCTGTCTGGTTCTCCATGAAGTTAATAAAAGCCCTGACCAGATAGTAGATCCGGCAGTGGATATTTCCCTCTGGAAAGAAGCAGAGTCCGGATAGGAGCGTATGATATACGTACATGTTGAAGTCCAATAAACACTTAAATATTTAAATATTGGTGTTTCTTTGCTTGCTTATAAGATTACCTAAGTACTAAATGTACTTGGTTTGGGACGCATCCGGTAAAAAGGAAGCGAACTAAATTAATTCCGTCGACACTTATAAGATTATCCTCTTAAAAGTTGGTGACACCCAGGGTTTTAGCCTGTGAGCCTTAAAATCAATAAGTGTACGACAAAAAAATTGGCGCAGTTGGTACTTCTTTTTTGCGCCGGGTGAGTACTGGTCAGACCAGTCAAATATCCCAGACTCCACTTAAAGTGGAAGGTAATCAAAAAAGTAACAAAACGGACGGACAAAAGTGAGAAAAGTGAAAAGTCTAAGTGACGTATGGTACTGAAGAAAAAGTCTAGGTGACGAGTGGAATTGAAGAAAAAGTCTAAGTGACTGACGAGCTCTAGGTGAGCGAATATTCCGTCAAGAAGGACAAAGAGCTATGTTAGAAAAACCAGCTAAGAAGAGGATCAAGGGACTTTGCTGAGAAAGGGAACGTCGCCAAAAAGGAATCCAGGTTTTTATACAAATATTCAAAAAAGAAAAAGCAAAAAACAATAAAAACAAAAATTGAAAGGTAACGAATACGAGAAACGTTGAGTGTGTATATATTTTTGTGTGGTTATTTTCTGTAAAAACGTATTTGTATATTTTAAGCAATTTTGTATTTACTAAATACTCCAACACTAGGTATACGTGAACACTAATTTATGTTGAACAAAAATAGCAAGCATACTAACAAAAACATAAATCAAACTGAAAAAACCCGTACCCAAAAAGCGGTTGAATATAATTGTAAATTAGTAGAAGAGTTATTTAAAATCGCTTACGCTCAAGGCAACCCAGAGCAAGTAGAACAAGCACCTCCTGCTGAAGAAAATCGTTCTCAATTTAGTACTTTTAAATTGAAAAGACCCGAAGATTTTGAAACTGTCAGTGAAACCCTAGAAAGATTAGAAAAAGATCCCCAAAGACTAAAAGAATAAAAAATTTGTAGTGCATTTATCTAGATAAACTAAGATAATGGCAGTAACCGGAGCAGAAGCGTCAGGTGATCTAATTCCACTTTCAGAAAATAATCCACCACCAATACAACCAACAAAAATTTCGTCCAAAATACCTAAAAGCACCCAAATAACTCAAGACTTGTTTATATCTATTGAAGCTCCACAGGAAACCAATCCAACTCCTTTATCGCAAAACACTGGTAATATTTCCGAAAGTTATCAAGTAAATAGTCTCCCAGCAGAATACTTAACTTATACACCCCAAGAACAAGCTGCTTATTTACAAAGGACCATTAATGAAACTCAAAAGAATATTATGAAATACCGGAGTGAACTCCCTAATGCTAGTGCTAAAAGAGCAGACGCCATTAGACATCAAATTAGTCAATTCGAATCCAATATTGAAGAACTTTCAGAGATGGAAAAGGATATCCAAGAAAGTTTGAAAATTATTGCCAATGCCCAAAGAGCCTTAACTGAGAAAAATAATATCTTGGTTTCTCGAATGCTTCAACAACAAGCAATTGAAAGAACAATGAAACTAAACAAAACCAGTGAATTAAGAAAATCAGTACTTACAAATACATTAATGGGCACCCTAGAGGTCCCTACCCCCGAAGAAATGGTAGTGTGGAATCAAGCTCAAGGAAGAACCCCTTTAACTTCAAATTCCCAAATTACTAATGCCTTCATTAATAACATGTCCATGTTCTCAGGTGAATGTAATTCGTTGTCTTGGAGCTCATGGTATTCCAGGTTCTTGATAACCATTAACTCAAACCCTTTAAGTGATGCACAGATTAAAAATCTGCTATTATCCAAGCTAGAAGGAAAAGCCCATAAAATAGTGAGAGCTAACAAAGAATTAATGTATGAACCATACCCTATTATTGCTAAATTTCTACTAAAACATTTTGCCTCAGAAGATTTAACTGATGGCCTAGCCACATTAGATTGCATTTGCCAAGAGGAGAATGAAAAGGTTATCGATTTTGCATTAAGACTAGATTTAGCTGTTGTAAAACTAGACTCAGATCATACACCCAAAGTCAAAGTGCTTTGCCAAGATGGTATGAGAACTCTAGTCGCTAATCCTTTATATGAACAGGAAGAAATCAAAGCTCAATGTAGAAGCGCTTTTCTTGCCGAAATAAAATTGAATAAATTCATCAAAGGATTATTACCTCATATTCAAGCAAGAATGAGCAAAATACCCGATACTTATGAGGAAGCCATAGAAAAGGCTCTTAAAGCAGAAAAGCTACTAATAGTAACCAGACAATTACATTATGCATGTGATAATTTTTCGTTGGCTACTGATGCAAGCAAAAACAATACTGCTGCTAATCCTTGTGACAAAAATTCCTCTAATCGTCCTAATCACACGCCGCAGTCTTCCCAGGCTTGCTATTCTTGTGGGAAATATGGACATTATGCTACCAATTGTCCTACTCCCAAAACTTGTAACCCCAACGCTGTCCAATTTTTGAATTATCCTGTTCAAAGAAATTATCAACAACAGGTTAGGGTCCCCAATAGAAGACTAGACGGGCGAATGGTCGCTCCATGGGCCAATAGACCTAGACGTGGAGTAAATCCATGGCTACCGGTACAATACCCAATACAATATCAGTTTCAGGCCCAAAGAACAAAACCAGCGGGGCAAATGACCCAAGCGTCCGCTGCAGGACGTCCACCTGCCCGAGGCTATCCTTCCTTAAGAAAAGGAACCCCCACTAGAACACGCCGTCTAGCAGGTTGACGGGGAGGTTCCGTTAAAAGAAATAATTATATTAATATTAACCAGGATGAAGTTCCCGAATACGTAGACTATAATGAACCACCTTATAATGTTACCGAAAACTTGATTCAGTTAGAAGAATACCCTATAGATAATGCCGAATACAATAATGGAGAAGATCCCTATTATCAAGGATTTCTTTCAGCTGAAGAATATTATGAAGCGGATAATTACAAATATTATTATCAAGATCAAAATTCAGAAGCTCCTGAAGAAGAATATTACGAGTGTAATAATACCAATGAAGCAAATCAGGGAAACGATTATTAACCGGGACCACCAAGATTTTGCGTCTCCCGGTTGTACCTATATTCATAACGTCTCGTTGAAAATGAGGAATGGGATATTGCTTAGTATTAATAGGTTCTGTGGTATTTAAAGGAATAGTCGGTTGATATAATTTGCATAAACCCAAAGTATCAGTTCTTTGTGCTAATACATCTGCATACTTACTTAATAAATGTTTTACTTGAGGTTTTAGGTGATTGGGACATTTAGATTTATTTAAACTAGATTGAATCATTGTCTCAGTCGTCTCTTCAGTTTCATCTTCAACACCGTGAATATGTATATCAGGGTGCGTTTCATCTTGTTGGGTTACATTAGTTACCAAATATTCTTCATTGAATAATTCTGCTGAAGCTATGTTCAATGAAGGATTTAATTTAGCATCCTTTTCTTCTAAATTAATACAAAATGCATAAACATATCCATCTTTTGATACCTTAGACAACGATCTTCCAATTATTATGTCGTTGTCCGGACCTATTGCAGGGTTTATTAAAATTTCTTTATTCTTAAAACGTTTAGCATTTTCTTGAGATAATTTCAATTGTAGTAAGGCATGAGAATGGGCAGGAATAATTTCCTGCCAGATGGGATATAGTTTAAAGCTTGGATCGTTTTCTATTTGAAAATTACGTAGTTTAGATTCTGTTAAAGCAAAGGGGATGCGAGAATCACACACTATAACATTGTTGGTTTCATAACATATTTTGGCAAGGCTATTTTTTAACCAATCAGAACCTAATATTCCATCGAAATTAGGGTTTTTCATGTTTTCAATTAGGAGGAAAGAACATCTATTAATAATGGCATTATCATAAATAATAGGAGTATTAATTGATCCTAAAGCTGGTATACTAGTTCCTTTTAAGGTATTAATGACTACATTGCTAGGAAATGGTATGCTTGAGTTTAGGGAATTATCTAGCGAGGATATTTCAGATCCTGTATCAATTAATAATTTAATAGGTGGCTTATTAAAATACAAAGGTACAACCATTGAACATAGCTTCAGCAGAATTATTCAATGAAGAATATTTAGTAACTAATGTATTTAGTAACTATACATATTCATGGTGTTGAAGATGAAACTGAAGAGACGACTGAGACAATGATTCAATCTAGTTTAAATAAATCTAAATGTCCCAATAACCTAAAACCTCAAGTAAAACATTTATTAAGTAAGTATGCAGATGTATTAGCACAAAGAACTGATACTTTGGGTTTATGCAAATTATATCAACCGACTATTCCTTTAAATACCACAGAACCTATTAATACTAAGCAATATCCCATTCCTCATTTTCAACGAGACGTTATGAATAAATTTGTAGAAGACATGAATAATCAAGGAATTGCTTGTCCCTCTACTTCCCCTTATAACTCTCCAACTTTAATGGTAAAAAAGAAAGACAGAGGTTGGAGAATGGTAGTTGATTTTAGAAAATTAAACGATCATGTAATCACTGATCCGCATCCGTTACCCAGAATTCATCAAATTTTTGAAGAGTTAGGAAAAGCCAAATATTTTACTGCATTAGACTTACTACATGGATTCTATAATTTAGTAATCCATCCAAAAGATAGACATAAAACTGCCTTTTCCACACCCTCGGGGCACTATGAGTTCATATGTTTGCCAATGGGTCTAAAGAATTCTCCAAGCATATTCCAGAGAATGATGAATTTAGTACTTGATGGGTGTCTAGGGAATTATGCATTTATTTATATCGACGATATTGTTATATATTCCCCTGATGCCAAATCCCATGTTAAGCATCTGGAAAACGTATTTATTTGTCTTAAAAAAGCAGGACTAAAAGTTAAATTCAGTAAATGTCAGTTTTTTCCAGACGAAATTGAATATTTAGGATTTATGATTAGCACTAAAGGAATCCGCATTACGGAAAGTAAATTGAAAGCTGTCCGTGAATTCCCCACTCCTGTAAATGTTAAAGGTGTGCAAGCTTTCTTGGGATTAACTGGTTATTTTAGATCCCATATTGAAAATTATGCTACGTTAGCTAAACCTCTCCATAATTTATTAAAGAAAGAATCGCGATTCCACTGGGGAAAAGAACAAGAAAAATCCGTGGAAAATCTAAAAGAATGTTTAATGATGGCACCTGTGTTAGCCTTTCCTGATTTCTCTCAACCTTTTATATTAACCACTGATGTATCCAATATAGCCATAGGAGCTGTACTAACCCAAAAGGATGGAAAAAAGGAAAAATTAATTGGCTGCGTGTCTAGATCTTTAAATGCCACTGAAAGTAAATATCCAAATACTGATAGGGAAATTTTAGCTGTATTTTATGGTGTACAAAAGTTTAGATCCTTTCTTTGGGGTTATCCGTTTGTAATCAAAACAGATCATATAGCTATCCCTTTCTTAAGTAAACAATGTCATAGTGATAGTCAAAGAGCTATTAAATGGTTTATGACTTTAAATGAGTATAATTACACTGTCGAATATAAAAAGGGAAAGAATATCCCTCATGCAGATGCATTGTCCAGATACCCACCGGTAACAAAACTGTGTAACTACTTATCTCCATCTTATTTTTTAGATGACTTAAAACCATACGTACCATTGGAATTGATACTAAATTATTTAAAAATCATTCCCAAGCATCAATGGCCCACAGGAAAAGATTTCCTTGAAAGGGAAGGATTATTATATAAAAATACCGAAACCGGTATAAAGGTATGGATCCCCCCAGAATTAAGAAGGTATATAATTGAGTTATATCATAATACTCCAGCTTCTGGACACCCTGGTATTGATAGAACTATTTTTGCATTGAAGGAAAAATTCTACTGGATAAATCTAGAACGAGATGTAAATGATTTTGTAAAAAATTGTGATATATGTCAAAAATATAAAACACATAGGCATAATACTCCTATGATGTCTATGCCTATTCCTTCCAAATGCTTCGAAGAAGTTAGCCTAGATTTAGTAGGACCGGTACCTGTGAGTTCAGTGGGAAATAAATTTATCCTTGTAATACAGGATCGATTATCAAGATGGATTGCATTCATTCCACTAAAAAATGCTACTGCAGAAGTTGTATCCAAAACGTTTTTAGACAATTGGGTTTGCCAATTCGGTGCCCCTAAAATTATATTAACCAATAGAGGTACAAACTTTTTGTCCGCTATATTTAAAGAATTATCATTTGCTCTGGGTAGTAATGCACGTACGACTACAGCGTACCATCCCCAAGCAAACGGACAAAATGAGAGATCCCATAAAGAATTACACGAATATTTAGCTATTTACTTGGATCCAAAAAATAGAGATAAATGGGATCATCTGGTTGAACTAGCTGCATGGGTACATAATACCTCTAAACATGAGTCAATTCAATTATCCCCCTATGTATTGGTAACGGGTCAGAAACCTAATTTAAATTGGGTTCTCTGGAATGTCACTGACACCAAAGATTATGTTAATATTGAAGATTTTATTACCAAGAAAAATGAAAAGCTAAACTCTCTTCGAGAAAAAGCTAAATATATAATTGAAAAACGTCAGGAAGCTTATCTCTCCAGATTGAATAAAAATACAAAGCCTCCTTCTTATAAGTTGATGACTTGGTTCTTCTAAGAACACATGATTTCCTCACTTATGTAGGACAAAAGTGGTCACAAAAATACAAGGGTCCTTATTTAATATCTCAGGTAATAAATCCTGTATCTTATCGAATAAAGGACCCCAGTTCAAATTGGTCTGACATAGTACATGTAAGTTACTTGAGACCTTATTATAATCCAAAAATACAACTAAATCGTATTCCCCTTAACGATAATGTATCTACCCGTGTATGTCCTCCTTCATCTTATCGATCGGAAAACATGAGCAACCAACCCAATCCAGTCATAACCGATGAAGAAATTCTCGAGGATGAGGTAAATGAAAAAGACCAATTAGAAATGTACAATGAAGTTTTTTGAAAGAAAAAACCTGCCCAAGAAATTAATTCAAAACCCGTTGAGGTACTACCCAATGAAAACCAAGTTGTAGATGAGACTCAAAATCCACCCTTAGTAGGAACTCCACTACAACCACATACAACTCCTAAGGTACCTTCAGCCCCTTCCAAGGGGTTAATAGATATGGCTAAGAAATTTTATAGAGGTACAAAAGAATTTGTTGAGTCATTGACTGATTCTATTGGAGATGAATTTGTAGAGGAGGAGCCAACGTTCAAGAAGACCTTTGCAAAAGGACTAAGAAGTACTCCTGTGAAGGACAGAGAGCCATACGGACCCCAAGCACTTTCTGGATTGGATACCAAAAACATACTTCCAACAAGAACACGTCAAGGACGAAACGCAATTGACCTCATTGTCAAAAAGCAAAGAGAAAGAAGACAACAAGTACTTGACGCCAAAAGATTGGTACCCGTTTTGGATTCGTCCACCCAGGAAGAAAAATTATCTACTGAGAAAGTATTTGATAGTCCTGACAAAGTGTAAGGACATGTATCCCCTTTATTTAGTAATTACTTCGACTATAACTGTACAATCAATAATAATAGAAGAACTGCCCGACAATAAAGGAATTATAGGAAATGATAAGCAAACTAATATATTATCCCCTATAAGAAGATTCCCGGGAAATAAAGGTATAACTTTCTCTGAAATGTATCCTATATGTATTCCTAAAACTAAATGGACAATTGAAAAAACTTTCCCTATAGGAGAAATACAAATAAAGATTAATAAAATAAGTGAAGATTTAGCCAAGTATTTAAAATCTATTTCTTTTCCTGATTATATTAGACAAGTTAATCTACTAGTTGAAGGAATTCAACCCTCCTTAAATACATTGATAGCCACTAGTACATCATTATTTGAAAAAGCATTTATATATGAGAGAATTCCTTCACGAGCCTTCTCTTTCTTCTCAGAAAAAGCTTTACAAAACAGATTAGAGACTAATATAGCGGATGGTGCACCTTTTACAACAAATTGTGTAAAATTAAATACACCAACCGCAGATGATTATTTTAAAACTTTGAATAAATTAATAGAAAAATTTAATAGTCTGAATGCAACTATGCGTACCAACTATTCTAGTGATGTATTTGAAACCGTTACATTAACTATGCACACTCAGTTAAATAATCTGAATCTGGTATTGAGGACTATAGAAAACAAGATAGAATACCGAAATGATTTAAGATTTCCTAATGAGTTAATTACTCCAAATAACATAAAAAATGCGTTGAATAAATGTTTGACAACCAAGGGCAGCGCCTTAACCGCCGCTGAGCTAATTAATATTCTGCACACCAATCCATTAACTATTGGAGTATTTACGGGATGCAAAACAAACTCCTCATCAACTCTTCCTAATTCCTGTGTCTATCACATTTTAGCTATTGTACCTATATTAACAGATGGTTCATTTTTCAACCTATTTAAGGTACAACAATTTCCCATTTCTGAAGACACCTATTTAGGAAACCCCAAGTGGAAGCAAGTAAGAATAAATGATGAATTCATCTTGATGAATAATGATAAAATATTAGGCTTAGGAGCTGAAGAATTACCAAATTGTGTAGATTCAATTGATTTCTCAAGGTGTCAATTATGTAAATTCAATATTATACCTAACAGACCTGCCGATGAATGTTTAATAGCTATTTTAAAAAATAGAGAAGAAAAAGAAGTTAATCAAAAGTGTATCCTAGAAAAGATACCCACTCCTGAAAGTAAGTTTGTCAGGTTAGACGATGATGAATTTGCATTTATCAATCCAAGGGAGAGTTGAATAACTCAATATTGCCCTAATCAAGGTAATGGACAAACGCAGAATTCATATGAATTACCCCTAAGTAGGATTATGCAATTTCATAACTCGTGTTGCTATACTTTGATAAATGGACCTATTTCTGATACCATTACTAATTTAGATATAGAAGGAGTTGAAATTAAAACCGTTACTGAAATTACCCCAGAAAACGAAAATAGAAAAGTTATAAATGATATAAGTGAAGTGCAACTACATTTTTGTGATTTTGGTTACATTTACCTAATGGGACTTTCAGTCACTTCACTCATAATAATGTGCTGTTCATTATATTTCTGTTATGCCAAAATACGTGTATATCTGGTGAGAAGAAGAGCTAATGAAATGATTCAAGAAATCGATAGCATAGAATTAATGCCCCCTAGACCTACCAGGATATACCCCTCAATCAAATTTGTCTAAAAGTAATTGACCCAAAAGAGATTTTTACTGTACAGATCCTACTGTTGGAATTCAATCACACACCAACAGTACGAACCGTACAACATAAACCTCTCAATCCCACATATGCCAACCGGTCTCTCCTGAGGGTATCCTTGTTCCATAAGATCAAAGTTCATCTCTCCGGCTGTTCTGGATTCAGTCATGAACTACTGAACATTCTCGTAGAATTCATTCCAAATCCAGAATCCCAAAGAGCATTCTAGATCAAGCAACGATGATGTAAAGTACGAAAGTTAGCACATATTGCTCAGATGTTAGAGAATTACAATGCTCTCGCCACACGTGCTAATATTTGAAGCTTTAGGAGATGAAACTGATCCCCAGATTAGTCCGCTTCAGCTAGGTGTCACTACGTTAAATGTGAAACACCAACTGATGCAAACAAACCCCAGGAACCCCTGTCAAGATTCGAACTCAGATCGCCAAATGTTGTTGAAAATGTGCAGCAACTCCTACCGATTCGGCTATACGTGTTTGGACAAATTATAAAGGCAGTTTGAAAGACTGTAAAGGCAGTGAAATTTTTGGTTCTATAGAAAAGGCCCACAAGACTATTCAGCGTTACTCGAGCCGAAAAGCGCGAAAATAAGGGGTCTGCCGTCATAAAACTTGACGCAGACTTGACACTTGCGCAGGAGCGGAGTAGCAATAAAACAGACGAAACTTGGTCTCCAAAAAAATAGTACGGAATGCAAATTTAAAAGTTTCATTCTAATGTTAAATGATATGTAATATATCCTCAATAGTTTAATCTGACGATCAATGAAAAATAAAATTGTATCTAGGTATGCACATATCCCTACGCATGTATATTCTTTTTAAACAATGTGAAAATGTGGTGAAGGAAAAAAATTGTATATATATATATCTGTACTATCTACCAAAGGAAAA
This sequence comes from Notodromas monacha, assembly GCA_905338405.1. Taxonomy (NCBI): domain Eukaryota; kingdom Metazoa; phylum Arthropoda; class Ostracoda; order Podocopida; family Cyprididae; genus Notodromas; species Notodromas monacha. Next base: position 17,728 of record CAJPEX010002872.1, read on the forward strand.
CTATATGCAAAATGACAAAACATCAAATCCCATGTAGAAAAAAAAAAAAAAAATTGTCCTTTTATTGTTTGCATAACATATTCTCATGCTTTTTGCGCGACAACCGAAAGCTCACGCATCTGACGCCGGCTCCAAAACGAAGGGGACCAATACGTTTGATGCATCCTCCAGCTGTCCCATCACCCGTATTTTATTTTTATCTTCTGAGTTTATTATTTGCAAAAAACGAACATGTTCTTTTTCTCTGTTTCGCAGACTTTGAAACATTTTGAACACCTCTGCGCAATCTTTTATTTTTACTTTATTTTTCACTATGATACCATTGCTTGACATTATTGAAGCTGAAGAACCAAATTGTTTTATATTTTCGTCGCGAACAGTAGCCGTTGATAATGCGCGCAGATCAATACTTTCAAGCCCTGAGTCGTCGCGGTCAACACGGCTCAGACTTGAATTAGAAACTTCACTGATGACCCCTTGGAGCTCAATGACCTCAGGTGTAGAAGTCCTGACTTCATTTGTTGGTACCTGCGAGTATAAAGTATATCAGAAAATAAATTCTTTTCTTGATATATACCATACTCACCTCCAAATAATCATCTTGTTGTCTTTGATGCCTAGTATACCGTCTGACATAATACATTATGAGCACAGAACTGGCTCCCACTAACATTCCCACTACCATCAAAATCATTACTATCACTCCAGAAATGCCCGCAGCAACATGGTCAAAAAACTTATCAGTTTTTGATTCAGAGGTTGAATTGAGTTGTACGTTATGCAGTTTTATTTTATTTACTTCCGGAGTTGATGTTTCAGTAATTTTTGCTGATGTGGATAATGCGGGAAATGTCATTATGTCATTGATTGGGTGTGCTGTGACGGAAAATGAATCGTCAACGGACTCTGAAGAGGAAGTTATAACGGCCAATGGGATCAGAGTAGTGACTGCTACACTCTTCTCCGAAGACTGAAATTGAGCAAGGCACTGACCACCCACAACTTCAATGGAAGAAGAGTTCCTTTCGCACTGCACATCACGATCCAGCAAAATTTTCTGTGAATTAATTTCTCAATGATTGAATGACGCGTAGATTTTTATTATTATACTTACTTTAACCTGGTTGAATTCTGCACAATCAAAGTTGATTTTAGATCCGGATAGCTTAACAATTCCATCATAAGCTGAAACCCGACGAGACCCTTCCTTACAAAGATCTTCGCAAGTCCAGGTCCCGCCTATCTCCATGCAATTTTCATCCATACCATTTACATTAAAAATGTTAAAGACGATACAAGCAGCAATCACAAATAACTTGGAAGCCAACATTTTTTTTTTGAGCCCACACGATGAAAATTCCTCAAAGTGTTTCACTTGGAAAAGCCAAAACAGCAATGATGAAAAGGGTTAAAATCCGTACCTGAAAATCGGTGAATGCAAATTCTCACCGTAATGTGAAACAGAGGCAGGAAACAGCAAAGTTGCACAGATATACGTACATGTTGAAGTCCAATAAACACTTAAATATATAAATATTGGTGTTTCTTTGCTTGCTTATAAGATTACCTAAGTACTAAATGTACTTGGTTTGGGACGCATCCGGTAAAAAGGAAGCAAACTAAATTAATTCCGTCAACACTTATAAGATTATCCTCTTGAAGGTTGGTGACACCCAGGGTTTTAGCCTGTGAGCCTTAAAATCAATAAGTGTACGACAACAAGCTGAATAAAATATTTAAAAAACATAATGCTACAGTAGAATCTCGTTACAACAAAGTGTTTGGCTTTGTTATATACGACAATTCGTTAAAACGAAATTAAAATGACATTGTGGATATCGGACAGGGACTGAGAAAAAAGTCATTGTAAGCAAAAATTCGTCATTACGAGGTTGTTGTAACGAAAGTCTACTATACTGTATACAATTTCTGCAATGCTATATTTTGTCTGAAAAAAGCTTTTCGTCATTAATCATCTTTCAATTCTGCACAGGTAATATATCTTTTCAACATTTTCTGCCAATTATCCCTCTGGCTCAGAATCAGAGTAAAACACTGACATTCGTCGTGAAGATGAGAGAATTTCCTCCGCTTTGACGTGGACCAATAAAAGAAAAAAAAATTCAGAATAAAAATAACCGCTCACCCGTCAATGACGAACAAGACAGCGGCTTTCACGGTCGCCACGCCGAGGACCGACGCGAGAAAAGACAAGCATCGGACGGCCGAGGCGTCGACGCCGTCGTCGAGACAACACGCGGCACCAACCAGCAAACTCCTAGCCACCACGATGGCGATCGGGGCGCCCAACTCCGCCAGTTGCGTCACGATGCGCTTCAACGTCGCCGAAAGAGTCAAGGACGACGACCTCGGCAGGACTTGCAGCACAGCAAACGGCTTCTCCCCGAGACAGCACACGTGAGCACACCACAGTTTCCTCTGTCGCTCGCACTCTTCCGCTTCCTCTTCGGACACACGGGTTCCTTTCGGTACCTGAATTGAATAAACGAAAGCGCGAGGGTTTTCGGGGTGGTTCATGAAATACGAAACAATTTGTTATCATCGGAAAATTCTCGATGTAATAATTAAAAGCTAAAGAGTCGTAAAAAAAGGACGACTCAGGTGAGAGAAAAGAAGGAAGAGGAAAGAAAGAATAATAGTAATTATTTTCACTAATACTGTACTTGTACAGTCAAACCCCATTAAGAAGCCCAGAGTAAGCCGCCACCCTAGGCAACCCCCAATTTATTTCGAACAACAAATCTTCCCTAATGCTAGTAACATTAAAAACCCTGTAGAACGCCATCCAGGGAATTTATTAAACTCAAATCTGTTTCTGCAAATAAATTCTGTCCTCAATAACCCAAAAACATGATCCAAGTTTCTGTGAGAGGTCTCATTTTGAAGAAAAAAAAAACACACAAATAATGTACAATTCATTATTTTCGGAAAATTCGCGAGATATAATTTATTTATCCTTGAGATATTTTTATTGTTTTTTTCCTTGTGGAAGAATGAGAATTATATTTTCTATTATACTTGATTTTCACATTATGTTGGGCTTCATGATAAACCACCAGCCCGTTTGCAGTGCCAAACCCGTTGAGCTTTCACAAACAAAATAAGGTGGCGCCTTATTATCAACGTTTGACTGCAAATAAAAATTGCTCGTTCGATACACAGAGAAAAACAAACCTCAAAAAAATTAAAAGACCAGGCATCGACTCACCTGCAACGGCAGGGGTAACGGGAGTAACGCACTCAACACCCTCACTCCGCTCAGCCACAAATGTGGCCCAGTTTGCAAGTGCTCGAAAACCCTCTTGAGCACGTTGGTCCACAAACTCTTCCCGGCCGCGCTTGCATCTTCTCCGCCGGCTCCCACACCACCAGCACCAGCGTGACAAACACCACCACCACCTCCTCCATCCTCCTCTTTACCATCCCCCGACACAGACACGGTTCTCGTACTGCGCAACCTGGGACGCAAGTGGGCCGCCAAGGCGTCCAAGCACCTCCGCTGAACCCTCCTCACTGCCCGCTCTACACACAACACGGCATTTTGTCCAGCACCCAGAGCCACGGCGAGGGAGTAGCTGCTGAGAAACACCGGCGCCAGGGTCAAGTCCTTGAAGTCCTCGTTCAGGGCGTCAATGACCGCCACTGTCAGTCGATGGAACAGCGCCACGGACACGTCCAGGAGTGAGGCCAGCGCTACGGGGGACGACCCGCCGAATAGTCGCAGGGACGCCGTCGGCTGCACGTAGAAATCCGACAAGCGAATCAGCAACGTTTTCAGGGAACTCATGAGATCGGCGGAGAACATGGCGATCATGGCGGCGTCGAACCGCAAGTCCGCGTCCTCCTGTTTCTCTTCCTCCGAGTCCACACCGTCGCCGCAACTCACGTCCCACGGGATGGCCATGGTGCGAAGGACACGGAGAGACGTCAGCAGGGCGAAAGGAAACGGCGGCGGCACCTCGGAGTCGAACTGGATTTGCGAAATCTGCTTCGCAACAATCTGGAAAAAAAATTTACGATCAAAGTTCAATTCAGAAACACCGGTTGTCGTGGCACATTTGTGGCACGAAATTGAGGGTTGTGCTTTGTATGAGAGGAAGGTTTCATTGAGCGGTTTCTTAATTTTGTTTAGCATACAAGATAAGCTCGTTCGCATAATATCTGGACCACTGAGTTTGTTTTACGAGAGAGAAAGCCAAAAGGAACAATTTGAAGCTCAAATGTACAGTACTGCTGTCGTACTGTATTTCCAATATTTTTCAAAAGACTGAATATATTGGATTTTTACACACATCGCGTCTAGTACAGAGCTTCAACTTGAAAGTCTTGCTAAAATTTGAGTTTTGTATTAAGTGCCATCATGCACATGTCATCAAGGTTTCAAGGAAACCTCCCCTTTCACCTTTATAATTTTTGATGAAGGAAGGTTTCATGCAACAAAATATATATTTTCAACAACGTAAATTCAGAAATAAAATGCTCAAAATTATCCTGAGTTTTCACGTGAGTATGGGCTAAGTAATAACCCCATGATATTCCTAGAATAAGGTCTCAATTTATTTGAATTCGGCCCATTTTTCACCCATTCCAAGGAATTTTTTTTGCACAACAAACACTGGCATTAAATCTGGGTTTCTTTCAAGAACGGAAATGAGTGAGATCAGTTCCAGGGAAATTCGTGCAGGGTTGACTGTACTGTACAAGGGAAAGAATCTCTCTGTGCAAGACCTTCATCAAGTAACGCATAGATGTCGCCGTTCGTCTCCAGAACTTACATCACACAAAATCACGACACCGGTCTCTGGATCCAGACTCAACGGGTTCCTCACAGGTTCGAGCAAGGCCAAGAGATCACTAATGGTTGTCTCAATGTAGCTGAAGTGCGCTTGCGAGGCGTAGCCCACTGACGTGTAGATCGATTTCCGCGTCCCAGTGGCCGGGTCTACCAGGTCCGCTTCTTTCTCTCTCACAACAGCGTCTGCCAAGGCTTCCAAGGTGCAGCACAAAGACTCGGGTTCACATCCGCCGTAACGCAGGAATATATCCGCTGAATCGTTGCCTTGCAGTGCACACTGAAGCAAACCTGATGCACACAAAACAACTCATGAGCATGTTTTTTCCGCACGTAAAATCAAAGAGAATCAATGCGATTCAATTTCAGAAAAAAAGAAGTTCGAATGAGGTGTAGCCTACTGCACTTGAAAACGCTAGTTGACGAGGCTCGAAAATGTACACACACCACGATTATTTTCAATACCTCATGATCAAATAATCAACATTCATGTGTACATTTGAAGTTTGAATAGGCATAGGCTTTAAAAGAGAACCTGCGTTTCACGAAAAATATTACGATTTACGAAATATTGTGCGATGAGCCCTTGTCAAATTTCTTCCTGAATTATTCGGCACACAGAACGAAACACTCGTTTTCCACGCAGTGAACCAACACTCAAAGGACTTGCTATAGAGAAATACTGTATGTTATAAGTGATTGATCTCACTGACGTGGCATCAAGCCCCGTCATTCACTCTTCTTTTCAACCACAGCAAAAATTTTCAATTTGAAAATTAAAGGAGTAGAAGTATTCTCACAAGAAGCAATACGACGATCAAAATGATCGAAAATGTAAAGTTATCAGACAGACATAAACCATTCTCTAATACGCAGGTTCTTCTTCAAAAATGTAGTTCATTTTCAGAAATCGTCCTCGAATACTTATACGGTACATGGAATTCATCTCCCGAGCCTCCACGTTATGCATATCCTCCTGTACGCAGATTTCCCTCACGACGTAAAAAGTAGTAAAACCATTGTATCCTCCCTTTCACTTTCGGTAGTTAGAAAATTTTCGTTTGGAGAGCAGAGATGATGTTTGAAACTCAGAATGTATGTTTTCGTTCCCATGAATGTGACATAACTGATTCTACCGGGAGTTTCTCTAGTAAGCTTTTCAAGTATAAAGTTGAATCTGCTTTTCTCCTCGGTTTTTCGGAAATGTGGTTAAATAATTTTCTGGGCTACTCCTTGGGCGCTTAGGGTACGGGATATCGGGGGAGTACATTAATCCACGCGATCAAGTACATTTGGACACGCTAACAAATTGAAATACTGTGCTGTACCATATTCACTCGAGTACCACGCGCACCCTTTTCCCAGACAACAGGGGCAAAAAATGAGGTGCGCGTCACGGTCGGGTACAAATTGTCTGGTAAATTTTTTTAAAACTAAACTTGATCCACACTTTAAATTTTTGCGACGTTCGTTTTTTTCTAATGATTTTTCGTTTTGCATAGTAAGACATGAACATTCAAGTCGATTTTTGGGTAGGCTTGTACTTGATTTTCACCCCATGCAGTTTTTAAAATACCCCATAAATTTTGGGAACTGGAAACTAAGGCACGCGTCTAATGCCGAAATAGAATATTCTTTCCTAAATTCGAGCTGAAAAACTAAGGCGCGTGTCTTACTCCAGGGAGCGTGGTACTCGAGTAAATACGATACTTCTTAAAATCGATGGCATCTTATATTCGTAGAAATGCGAATCGTTCGCAAACTGAAGCCGCTCCGACAAGCTAAAACGTACCCAGTGCATAACCACGACACGCAGGAGAAACAGTGTTGATCGCCAAAAAGGGTAAAATCGCGTCGAGATTCCGTTCCAAGCCTAGCACGTGAGCGACGCCGCATTTCCCCGCTGGCTGGAACGTTAGTCCGTAGAGGTCCTTCATCGTTTCCACGAGCTCTTCCGTGTCGAGGCGTTTCCTTACCGGTGAAGCACTGCGAGAAACTTCAGAATCCGGGTCCAAGTCCGTCTTTTGTGGAACGGCACACGCCAAGTGACGGAACAACATGTCGACCAGCTTTAAAGCCTGGAAAACCGAGGGGAACAAGAATTCTTCTTGATACACATACAGTACACTGGAAAAGGCAATAGCAGGAAATCGTGACACTTTGTCACATACAAATCCAAAAAGTCTTCGATATCATTCAGCAAGAAAATAAATTCAATACGAAGGGTGATTATGTTCCTCGCGTCCTCCGAAAGATTAAGATTCAACCTATCCCGGACATTATTTTTTAAATCGTAAAATGTCTCTTGAACAAAGCGAGCTACAGTATTTCTCTTGACAATGATTGAAAATAAATTTCATTACTGTAAAAAATTAATAAAATTCATGATGAAACACAGGCTAATTTTTGCTTTCATTTTAGAGATTTTTCCATCACGTGTGCCAAGTAAACTTATTTTTCATCTTTACTTCTTGAACTGGCTCTGGTGCTAGAAGATCAGATTCTGTGTAGCTTTTTCTGCAAAGTTATTTTCTGCATTTTGAAGTTGAGAAAATTTATTTCATTCAATTGTTGGGGACTTCATTCCTAATTTTTGATGAAAAGGAGAACCAATTAAATATTTTCCCATTGAATTTCAAGGGAAAACTTGATCCGACTTAAGACACAAAGGTCCAAGCACCGATTACGTCCTCATTTCGGGCTTTACTTGTACTCTTCAAAAAACAAAACTTGAGGGCGTTTTTAAGCTTCCCGAGAAGACCCTCAGACACACACAAAAAAAGGTGCGCACCTGCAGATAATAGATGATCTGCACACCCAGCATTTGTGCGAAACGGCCTCCAGTGATTTCTCCTGACTGCGACCCGGCGTCCGGACTCCGCTCATCATCCCCCGCAATCCCACCCGGCGGCTTCGGCATCACGGCCCTCAGAATGGCCGCCAGAAGTTCCCCATTCGCACTTAGGAATGCCAACCCTTTTAAACTCGCCGAGAAGTCGTCCAAAAACCGACAGACTTTCGCCTTCCTCGCCTCTTCCCCGCGTCCGGGCACACAGGCCAGGATCAGAAGCACTTCGAGAAGAGAGTAGGTTTGCAAGGCGGAGAAGACGCCACGGTAGGGGTCGCCGACCGGCGGCGGCACGCGCAATTGCCGAGTGGCCGGCAGCTGCTGTCCGGGCTGGCCCAGGTTCACTCCAGCCCGTCGGTAAACCCGGAGGATCTCTTCTAGGATCTGTAGGATCTCTTCGGCCTTCTGCTTCCGGGAATCGGTTCCCAACAAGTCCTCTATTTCTTTACCCAATGTCTCCAGCAGCTCCCAGAAATGAAACTGCAAAACAAGAGGAACGTTTTCTAAGAAGCTGCGCGTGCTACATAATTTAAATAAAAAAAACCCACTCAACACTCTAATAAATTTAAAACAACTCTTCAACCAATGATCTCAAAATGATAATTATGGTGCATTACTCATTTATTTGATTAACATGAAACACGAAAGGTGAAACAAAAACATTATTTTCCAACAAGTGTCCCGATGGAAGGTCATCGCAAAACTTTCCCAGCGAACTAGAATTCTACCAGATCTGGTGTGATCCCTTCCATACACCTTTTTCACTTGAGTATCACACGCACCATTTCTCTGAATCAATTGGAAACAATGGAAGTGTCTGTCAAAGGTGTGTACTTCATTATACAGTACGATATTTTTAAAGCTTTTGTGCGCATCACACTTCATTCCTACGCTCAATGTAAATTACAGATAATTCAAAAATGGAAACCATGGGAAAATAACATTTAATTTCACTAAAAATCAGGTCAAAATTCAAACCTATGTATTTTATTTTCCACATACAGGTGGACTATCTACAAAAAAATTCATAAGAGCAGAAAAAATCGTTGTAGAAAGAATTTAGTTACAGAGAACCCCTATAACATGGGGACAGAACCCAAAAGTTCCTTATAAAATACTGAAAAGAAAATATCGTTTCAGCCAAGATTTTTGTGAAGCGAGTCCACTTGTAGGTGAAATTTTCAGTTTCTAGAAATGGGGTGGGCATCTTGCTCAGAGTTACGATTTTATCAAAATTTTCGGCTGAAAAATTCAGGTGCACCTCTTAATCGAGTCAACCATTTTGAAAATAAGTAAATAAATAAATTGTCTTGGTACTTTCCTTTTATCTCAGTACCTCATTCCTAGACCGCACTACCATCCAGACAAATCTTTAGGACGAGTTCATAATCAACCGTGAATTTTATTTTTCTGCATTCTGCTGAAACTGATTTTGGGAGGCGGTTAGGAAAAGTTAGGTTAGGTGTCCAATACAATCAATGTTTATAGAAAGTTGATTGTATTGGACTGGATTGCTAACTTTACCTAACCACCTCCCAAAATCAGTTTTAGCAGAAACCCAAAGAAAGCAGAAACTGATGTTGGGAGGCAGTTAGGTAAAGTTAGGTTAGGTCAGGTTGAATTGGTCAGAGGGAAGGTACACAGATAACAGGAATGAGGTACTGAGATAACAGGAAAGTACCATTGTCTTTCTGGGCGCAATGGAGGCTTTATCGTTGACATTTCAGGTTTATTTTTTATTGATAAAATATTTCAAAGAAAGAAAAAAATACTACCCAGAAGACAGTTTTGGAAGGTCAGCAGAGCAATGAGCAGCTCACCAATTATGACTAACCCTCACGAGAAAAATATTTTGATGAATATACTGTACTTCCTTTCCAACATTAAATGGAAAAAAAATTGCCATTTGCTTCTCGCAACAACAAAAAAGTCTCGGGAAATAAATTCCATATCCTGACCTTGTTTAACAATCTCACGACGGCGACACGGAGTCGGGAAGAGCCCCTCGAGCTCAACACGAAGCGACACAGTCTCTCATATAACGTCGGATCTGACCCGGTGTCATCCACGTCACTCATGTCGTCATCGTCGTCAATGTCGGGTTCGGATTCGGATCGCTTCCCACTGGCACCGCGTTTCCGTCCGTGTCGCACCTCTCGCACAGCCAAATCGAAGCCCAGCTTCAAATCCAACGTCTTGTCCACCGCCTGCAGGATCAGCAGCTTCATAGGAACACTCATGTGGTCTTGTTCGTACAAGTTCAGAAGCCGGTCTAATCATTAAGAAAAGGAAGAAACAGAAGAGCTGTCAAGATCACAATGCTTCGAGGCTTATGATAATTTCTAGCATCATTTCGAGCGTTTTTCGTAACACGAGACGAGCCCAACGCAAAAGAAAAGTCCGTGTCTAGAAATCTTTCAAAAATATTTTTCAAATTTTTTCCTGCAAAAAGAACATAAACTGAAATTGGACCAAAATCGTACACTTTTTGAAGCATAAAAATCCGTAATTACCTCAGAGGACGATTGGAAAAATGATCATGCATTGACGGTCTTGCCAATTTTTTCAAGTTGATACTTGCGTCATTGATCGTCGGGGATTATGAAAAAATGTATTCTTTCATCACAGATGTTTCCTCGAGGTTTAATTTCAAAGAAATGACAGTTCTTTCGATATTTTTCAACAAAATTCAAACACTAAAAAAAAAGGGAAATCTCAAGGAATAGGAGTAGAGCTAGATGATGCGTCATGTACCAGACGAAATCATGAGTGAAATTGAGGTAATAACTTCAGATTTTTCTCATCTTGGAAAATATTAGATTCTCAAAAAGACCTTCTTTTAAAACCCGAAAACAAGAGACGACTCGGTATGCTTTCCAAGAAACAGGTGCAATGTAGGAAATACTAACGTTGTATCCTTCGTTGCAAAAGGCGACTCGCAATGGCAGGTGAGCATGAGCAAATCCCGGAACACAATCGAATACCGGCTTTTAAATGCCTTAGCACGTAATTGCAATCGACTTGTTCCAGTGCGGCGTCAAAATCCGTACCAAATTCCGCCCATGACAGCAACACGTCTAAAATCCCTGGTTAGAAAACATTTCTAGTTAAATATAATCGAAATCTTACCGTAACATTTTTAGAAATTCGTGACTTAAAAAAAAAAGCATACAGTAGTTGGCTTTCATTCGTCAATGAAATAAAGTAAAATCTCGTTGCAACTAGATTCTATTGATGCATAATTTTTGAAGTCCTCATGCAGGTCTTTTTCAAATGGAAAATTCAGCAAGCCACTCATTACTCAAAGCACATCCAATGAAGTTTAGACAAATGTTATGGACTGGTATGAATAAAAATCCATACTGAAGACTCAAATCAAAGTAGCAGATGGAAATTTGGAACAAAAACGAATTCAACAAAATTGATCCGAATTTCATCATTCTAACTTTGAAATTTAACCTTGTGCAGTATTTTCCAAAAAAAAAGCGAACGCATCACAGAATGCCGAGGTACATGGCCAAAGGGGGATTTAATTTTTATTTTCGCCAAAAATTGAGGTACACGTCTTACACTGTCGTTTGTGGTAATTAATCATGTTCTATATCTATACTGCGCAGAAAATTTCACAAACGTGTTGAAAATGGCAGAAACAAATGAATCACAGTAGTTAACCAAGAAATAACTGATATGCGGTAATCTCAAGAATTTACGCTGCCACAGCATACTCAACATTCGGACAATTTATTTTTGGAGTCAAAGCGAGCGTTGCAGAATTACACTTCAGATTCTACAATACAGTGTTGTAGACATAAGTCATGACATACAAATACAGAAGAACTCTCTAAACAAAGATCTTGTCAACAACGAGTTTCTCTGTACTGCACAACGTTTTTCTTGGTCCGATTGGGTTCTATCATTGGTTCCCATGCTATAGGGGTTCTCAGCAACGAAATTCTTTCTACAACAAATTTTTTCTAGTCCCTTGAAATCATTTGCGCAGAGATTTCACCTGTATCACTGGGAAGTATTTGTTGGCACACAAAAAAACTAGCAAGAATTGCGGATACGCTAAGTTGTCGTAATACTGAAACGGAGTTGAAAAAAGGACGAATCGACCAAAACTACAGATGACTGCATGAATTGTCAACCTGATGTGCGTCCCATGTGCATAAGCTGTGCGACGGCCTTCGGTAACAACGGAATCACTTCTTCAACGGAGTTCACCCACACACTGGACGATTCGGGTTCCGGCAAATTCTGAAACCCGCGCCAAAAAAGTAGGACTGTAAAATCATTTTTGCTTTTCCTTCCCTGCTCATGACTTTAATCACCACAACTAGCTGGGAAACTTTTTTGGCAGCATCCGGCAGTCGCTCATCTGCTTCAAACTCTTCCTCGGCATCTCGGGGTTCTTCGAATGCTTGCAAAAGAAGAAGTTTCCGAGTTTCTAGTTCACCTTCCGTGAGACTCGGGTCAGGAATGCACTAGAAAAGATCAGTGTGAAAAGCTCACCTCCATCATAAACTCGAAACAAATATTTCACTCACTATCAATGGCTGAAATTCTACCCCGGCCATTGGATCGAAGACTTTCAATCCCGTCAATTCTTCGTCTTTTTGATTATGATCCACATCATGCTCACCCTGCACACAAGAAATTGCGTCAAAGGTTACAATTAAGCGATTCACCAATAATACTTGTGTTTTGCCCTAAACATGACCGAGATTATATCAGTTTGTTCTCCGCATTACACCATACAATTTTAATTCCGATCGCAGAATCGCGAAGACTTTCAGCGCCGACCGAAATTCTCTCACATAAAGCTATAATCCGTCATTTCATATGAGCTGTATCTGAATGTAAACGCTTAGCGACGCTTTATTTTGAATGTTTCATCTATGGTATTTACTCAAGTACCAGGTGACCCTTTTCCTCAAAACTGAGAGGGTAAAGGGGGTGCGCGTCATACGTGGGGATACAATAAAAAAAATGTGTGAAGTTTAGGTGCGAATCGCACTTGAATACTGTATGATGGGAAATTTTTGAAAGAAACTATTCAAAATCAGAACAATTGAAGATTAATTCAATTCGGGAGAAATTCATGTTCAAATTTGAATTCTGGCGTCTCTTCTGCTTGAAATACACTGGAATATCGTTACAACGAAGCCATTGGTCCCAGTAGGATCGCTTAGTTGTAATGAGAAATTCCTTATAAAATTACCACCGTATTTACTTGAGTTTTTCGGTAAACATTTTCAATAAAATTCTATCCACGAGTAAGACGCACACCCCATCTTAAGTGACTCTTAAATTGTTAGCTTTCAAAAATAATTGCAGCCGAATTCGGATTTAACTGTGATTTTACCCTGAATTCAACTAATTTTCGATTATTTCCATTATACAGTAGTAAGTGTTTCGATTGAAACTCGTCCAACATTTTCAATTAGAGAATCAATATAATGCACACCTACATTTCTGAAACTTTGAGAATCCATACCGTCTATGACACGCACCTCCTCAACTTTTTTTGCTCTTTGAGTAAGAATTTGAGTAAGAAGGTGCGCGTCGTCATGTAATTTAACATAGTGGCTATCGGGCTGGACCCTAAAAAATGACTTCATTGTAGGCGATTATTTGTTACATACTGTAGTACCGAGATTTTTCGTAGCGAGATCACTGTATTGTAGCTTTTCATTCAAAATGGGGTGCGCATATTACTGAGGGATGGGATTTCAACAGAATTTTAGGGAGGAAATCGGGGTGCGTCTTACTCGAGGACGCGTGTTACTCGAGTAAACACGGTATTAGTGTAAAATTTCTGAAATTATTTCCATGTTTGAAGAACAAAAACCAACCATTTCTTCGGGCAAGTCATCATCACTGATGATCTCCTCGAAGTCCTGATAGCTGGAAGACAACGGAGCTGGTCCACTATCCGGAACCAGCGAGGAAGCCGGATTGCAGTTGGGTGAATCAATATCGTGCTTCGGTGAGGCATCGCGTGGTGATCGAGACACCACCAATGCAGCAGCAGGTCCTTCGTCGATCGTCGTAGAAGCAGGCTCGTCTTCTGAACCACTCGAACGATACGCGCTACGAGAACGCTGCTCTTCATCAGTCCCGCTTCCTGGGAAATGAACGAGTGCTCGATTATTGTTACCTCCGAATATGTTAAATATGATATGTTACTTGCGGTATGCCCGAAAATGGCCTACTATCAATTTATGCTGGAAAATTTTTGTTTGATAAAAGAAAACGTAGGATGACACTGCTCCGCAAACACAGGATTCAACAATACAAAGAACAGGGAAAACCATAAAATATGGCCTATTTTTTTACCCACTTGAACTTACTCTCACCGATTCAAATTTGAAAAATATCGAATTTGAATTTGAAAAATATCCCCTTGGGGCATTGCTGCAAAATACTGTATATACAGTAGTAATTTTAATTTTTTAGGGAAAACTCAAGTTTTTAATATACTGTACTGTAAATTTACAAAAATATTACATTGTACAGTACATAAAGTCTCCACTTGCCTCCACATCAGTTCTTTTTCTCACGCAGTTACGAATGCCTGTACTTGTGGCTTAATGATTAAAGGCTGAAAACATCAACTTTGAAATACAGTATAATGACCCTGGTTTGAATTCCACTTGAGTAAATAAACTTATTTGACGTATGTGTGTATGCAGGCATGAATGATACGTATGTACAGTATTACTTTTGATGTACCGTCCATAATTTTTTGAAAAGATTAATTTCATCAAGCATAAAACATACATTAAAAGACCAACTTTCACAACAAATTCAAACAAAAACAATGAACATAACCCTTTTTGCTGCAGAAAATTCTGTGGCAACCTAGTTTTTTAGTGCACCTGTATACAGTTAACTGAGACACATTTGCATCTCAATACACTAAGACAGGATCAATTCAAGACAAGGCCAATTTGGAACAGGGTCAATTAGAGATGGTAAAATTAACGCCAAATCTTCAAATACATACCTTCATTCTATTATTGATTTATTTTACTCAAAAGTTATAACATATCACACAAGGAATGAATACCCGGTAGTTCCACTGAATCAAGAGAGCAATGAAAGCACTGAAAAGTGGTACCACCTTATTTGGTCTCAAATTTTTCTTGGAATGATCCTGTCTGTAACTAGATGTTTTTTGAAACACATCTCTCTTAATTAGACTCCGTCTGAGATAATCCTTGACTAAATAATTTTATGAATCAAATCGCCCATGCCATGAATTTTCCGCTCAAAATTGTCCTACGTCAAAATTAATCTCTGGGGAAGCTACCACAATTTCTTCTACACGACGCTTTTCCTGACTTTTGACAATTGTTCTATTCCTCCGCATAATTTAAGCCATTTGAAGCATGCTCGACCGGCATACACACGTGAAACTGCGTCGAAAATCTACTCACGAAAGCTTACTGGTAAAATAGGGCATCTTAACTAACCACGTCGTCTTCTCGGAGACGATCTGGATAGACGTCGATAAGAACTCCTAGAATGAATACTGTCACGGCGATGCTGACTGCCAGAGAGTTTAATCGACACCGAAGACCGACCGTGTCCGGCGTCCACGGAATTAGAACGCGATCTATTTCTGGCTTTATCACTGAACACTCTGTCATCATCATCGTCATCCTCGACCCGAAGTCCAGGATCCGGGGATAACTGGCAGTCTGGTTTCACACTAGATGCAACTTCTCGACAGAAATCTTTAGCACACGAGTCACGGGAATCAAGTTCAGATTTGGGAAGGTCCAGGTCACGTCGAGGCTCATCGAGATCCGCAAAAATTTCAACAACATGCGACTGATCAACCTCGATCGGGGTCGACTGAGATGTTTCCGCAGCGGACGGTGACGTGGCGATCGTGGGTGTTGTCTGAATGCCGGAAGAATCCGTGGTCTCCGGAAGTTCAGCGTCGGGGATTTTTGGCGTTTCTACCTGAATATTAGCTCGGTTTCCCAACACAGCCAAAGTCACCGCAGAATATAAACCCCGTAAGACGAGGCCATCGGTAGGAATCTGCAATAAACTCTTACTCAATTACCACACAGTACTTCCTGGTTGTCGACGAATGGTCGGAAGCTCACCTCATTTTCACAGCGCAGGATTATACACGACTGCTCGTCGTACTGCAGGGTCCCGAGAGGCTCGAAAGTTGAGGCGCCGGGATTAATGAGATCATTCACAAAGAACTCGAGACTGAATTTTGAAGGATTTGTCGCACTGAAACGAGAATCTATTTCACGAACATGATGCTGGCAACGAATCGCTCTAAGAACACACCCCATAATGTTGCCACCACATAAATCTCCATGTGATACTTTTGCGCCCAAGGGAATCACACGAATTTCTTTCACGTAGACTGGATCCGGGAACTGCACAAGGTCCAAATTGAGTTCCTGGAGCAAAACAAGACTTCGTATCACTGGAACTTTCTCGATTCAAGGCTAGGTTATTTTTCTCACCTGTTGAGCATGCAGAAATGTATCGAAGAAAAGCAGCTTCACTTCCAATGCATCGTCCGAAACCATTATGATACCAAGCTCTCCAAAACGGCGATCAGCAAGGGTGACCGGACGTTACGGTACACTTTCAAACTCGACGCAACTCACTTCCACGCTGCCCCTCCAGAGGGCTGTTCCCTACCACTCCATGCCTCAATGCCAAAAATGAGTGACTTCATAAACTGCACATGCTTGCAGATACGAATTACATGTTGAAGAATTGTGTTGGAGTAGGAAGATAACATAATATTCAATACAGTACTTTCCTGTTATCTCTGTACCTCATTCCTAGACTGCACTACCATCCAGACAAATCTTCAGGACAAGTTC
>CAJPEX010002873.1:9156-34244 GCA_905338405.1 Notodromas monacha
CAGCGGGCCCCCCCCCCCCCCCCCCCCCCCCCGTTGAAACACACACGGCATGAACGCAAAAAGTTCCAACTTCGGATTTTTAAATGCAAAAAAAAAAACAATGTTTTTGGGATTTAGCACTTGTGAGTTGTGAATCTATTCTGGATTCATGCACGATAGACATCTGCTGAAGCTAGAAACAAACGCTTTTCTGACTCTTTTTTGCCCAATGAAAAGATGACGCTTCAAAAAGTAATAAGCCACTGTTGCAAGTCTGTAGAAAACACATGTATTTATCGACATCTTAAATGAGAAAAAAATTATTGCCTCTGACGTTTTCAAGGCGCGAATCCTCTTTGATAGTTCCGCAGTCTTCTTGAGGAGAAAAAGATGTCCTATACACTTGAAATTTTTTTGGTTATACAGTATCATACACAGTAAGAGCCCCTGTTGCAACGAACTTGCATGTGGCAGCCCCCCCTTTTCAGGTCAAACTCATGTCTCTCATTAAATCAGTCTATTTTTTTGCTACCAAATCAAAATTTATAAAAATTACCTCTTTCTACTTATTTAGCCCTTGACAAATATTTTCAGAAGCTACTCATTCTTCTACTTCGAAATGCATTCAAACTTTCCTTAATGTGAGCCGCAACTATCGTACTGTCAACCCGTCACATCATCAATGTTTTTGGAGCGTGACGGACTACTTCAGTGCATGGACCAGATACCCTAATAGAATAATACAGTCTGCTGTGCAGCTATTCTTGCAGTCGGGTATTCGCAGATTGCAGACACAAAATCGTTTTTGCTGCGTTGAATACCTTTTGCTGGGATGATAAACAATACAAATTGATGTTACTTACCAGACAATAGGAAGTCATCAAACTTCTGACGCATGAAACGCCGACGCTCCAAAATTAATTTACCTCTTCTTGAAATGTCACCTGGACTTGCGCCCGGAGATTCCAGCATCAGAAGTGGAAACGCTTTCAGCATATTCAAGAAACACTAAAACATGATGGGCGAAATAATAATTTTTAAGCTCACAAACACCTCAATATCCAAAACGAAATGGAACGAAGTACAGTTTAGTATTACCTTTCCAATCCCATTTTGAATAAAAGTCTTTGCTTCTTGGTTAAAATCCGGACTCGTTGCGTTGGTTTTGCAGTAATCCTCAGCTTGCAGAATGAAATCTTTGCAAAACCACCATATTTTACTTGCTGTAACCACAATCTCATCTTCCCTGCATACGATCTCATCATTCTGAGCATCTTCCTGAGATAGCTGGTCCACAGCACGTTCCAGCACACTAGAAATGACAAGGTATAAATATGAACCAAGATTCAAATGATCTCTCTCTAAACAAAATTCCGGGGACCAGAAACATTCGTTGTAGAATAAATATGGTGAGAAAAAACCTATTCGGGACCAAAAAATTCGCCAGAAAAAAACTTCGTACGCAAAATTGTTGTAAATAGAGTCTACCGCAAAATGTGAAAATTTTGCCGGAAAAAAAAAAAAACAAAACAAAAAACAAGAAGTTCGACATTTACGAAACTCAATTCTGAAAGGGAAAAACTGATGAAAATATTGGTGGCAATAAACATAGAATGCCAAGGCAAAACGAAAGCAACGCGAAGAAGCTCGTGGCATGTTTATTGAGAAAAGAAGCGTTCATTGCAGTAACTATAGTGGTTGGTACATGCAAAATATTTCTGGTTTTCAATCATAACATCCAATTGTCTCAGAATATCGGGGGTTTTCGAACTTTGAGGCCCAATCAACTCCTAAATATAAACTTACTTTGTGAGAACAGTGACGAATCCTGTGTAGGGCACAAGCAGTGATGTTGTCAAGGTAGAGCAGCATTTCATAGCCAGTCTTGAGCTCTGCGCAAACTTAGCATATATGCTGAGCATGGGAATCTCATTCTCTTGTAGGTCAGTTCCTTCCAAGTCTGCAGGTGGTGGGTCAACGTAGAATGAAGCAAGCGTAACTATTGGCACAACTCGGCTCAAATAGTGCCCTTTTTTACTCAAGCGCAAAATAATTCTCGCTGAATTTGTCAGGTCACCAACGTCCTATAAAATAAAAATGTTTTTCATAATAAATTATGAAAGCACATCTTCGGGAAACTGTCCATCATGACAATGATTCACCTTGAGGTCCTTCGTCAGGCCGCAGATGGAAGAAAGCACATCAGCGATGTGCAACTGCAACATCTTCAGTTTCTGGGTGACACATCTTCGGACGGCTTCTTTCACTGCAGGAAAAGAGCGCCATACTCAGAAAATTTCCCAAAAACGTACGCATATTATATGCAGTTCTTGAATGGAATAGGCATCAATAGGCGTCAATTCTACTGAAGACCAGGCATCACAAAACGTGCTCGCACGCAAAAACATTTTTACAGTACAACTCACTTTTTGTTTGCGCGAAATGCTCCGAAGAAAGGGAGATCATCCAACTTAGCAATGCTTCAGCAGGGGCGTTTTCTTCAATCTTGAAGACGTTTGCCTCGGTGACAGCAAATCGATGCAGCATGAACTCGATCAAATTTTCAAGCAATTCTATCAGAGGCTATAGAAAAAAATAATCCGCGAGCAGCTCAAAAATGCTGGCCAAGAAAAACAATCAAAAACGGTAATCTCACCACGAATTCCGCAGTTTCTGAATCTGACTCGATCCAATCTTCTGCAAGAATAACGTTCTTGATCGTCAAAGTATGCAAGAAGATGTCACTCTCGCGAGGAAAGTCAACACCGTGTCTTCGTAAGATCGGAAAAATTTGCTCATTGTAAAATTTGACCAGTTGCTGCCTGTCGTGAGCCTTTCCTAGTTTAGGAATAACTAGGTATTCAACTTCTTGCTCCGATTCCATTAAATGCTTCACATTCCTTTTTAGCTTGGAACAATTATCCGTCTTTGACGTCTTCTTCAAAACTGTTCCTCCCATACGAATGAAGACAGAGGCTTCAAAGAGAACCGCTATTTTATGAACCTAGGAGACAAACAGGGATGATTCAGAACCAACAAAAGAAACAGCCAAAAATGCGAAACATCATAGATATAAAACTTGGAAGAAAGACTCAACAGCTGATGTGATGTACCTTTCTTTCAATAACCAAAGTTTTAACTGTACCCAAACATTGACAAATCTAAAATTACACAAGATTTAATTTAGTTGCTGGAGAAAGTTTTTTTCTTGCAAGAGGAGTATTTCCGCGTCCAATTTTGTATTTCCCCAAATGATAACGCGGATATTTTACTGCATATGTTTCCTCTACAGAAATTATTTCTGCAGAGGAAACATATCAACTTGTTCATTTCCCTTTTTCAAGCAAAGGACAGAATTAACGAAGAGGGATTAAAGAATAGAGATCGAAATGAAGTCCAACACTCACCAAATCCTTCTTCAAGGTCACTGTGTTAACAGCCAGTGCAAATTTTTCAAACATAGCACCGTAATCCGCCACGTATTTCCTCCGATGCAAAGTCATCAATTGTAGAATCATTATTGACACTGATGGCAAATCCTCCTCGGATATCTGTCATTCCGACGTGAGTTATGGCAAAACAAGCGACAATTGATACTTGAACACTTACCTCACAAAAACGTAGGATTTTTAGAAAATTCTCTGGAAAGTCAACCTCAGAACACGAATCAAGTTTTGTCAGCTTCAATACAAGAAGTCCAACAGCTCGGTCTCTCTCGGCATCAGCAGTGCTCGCGTTCTTAAGCAATGCCCTCAACACAGTTCCCAGCTCTTTGTCGCTCGCAGATCTAAGATTTCGAATCATAATTATTCTGTATTTCATGCAATATCAAACATAAATTTACCGTGCATTCACTCTAGGATCAAACGCTCACCATGAGTAAGACATGAAACCCAATTATTTTTACCCTAAAATGTTAATGAAATGATATCCTCACGTGCACTACGTTTTTAGTGTCTGAAAAACGGAATTATTTCAAAAGTAAGGAGCACCAAAATGAGAGATTAGAACATAAATTCAACCTGAATTCAATTAGATTTCAATTTTTTGATTAAAAAAATGTCTGTCAACATTCCCCATCATATTGAAGCAGTGTGACGCGCGCCTAACCTTGCAACTTCTTTTTTATTCCAGCATACCAGAGGCACATCCTTTTTTCCTCTCAATTCAGAGAAAAGGTGCATGTGGTACTCCAGTGAATACGGTATATTCCAGCAATAATTAGGAAAAACTCACTCGTAAAATACATGCGCAATCAGAGAAATCTCGAGAAAATGTTGCTTCAGTTCCGTTGTCATGAAATGCGGGAAGTATTGCTTGAAGATATGGACTGCAGTTGGGTTCAACAAAATGCTTGAGTTTTGCTGCATGATGACTTTGAGGATCTGAAAAGAACAGAAATCATAATGATCAACCATACATAATATTGCACACGCAACAGGATGAAACATTTTAAACAGTAAATTAAACTTAAACACGTGGCACAGCACCGAAATAGCAAGCCTTCCATTCTTGACCGATTTTCCGGCAAAAAGTCCGTTGAGGAGATACGCCAACAAGTTTGGAGTCGCATGCTTGATATTGAACTTCAAGCAAGAATCAACTGTTTCCAAGGCTTGTGATCGCAAAGTGCACACGGAATCTCTGTAAGAAGGACATTCTTATACAGGCAATGACAAAGTTGTGTGTGTATAGTTCAACGAACATCAAGCGTTTTGCAAGAATCGATTTCATGAAATACTTGATCGCCCTGTTGAGATGCTCCACAACAATTTTGTCACTTAGTTCGTCGGGCAGAGTCGAAGACACGGCTTCATCATTGCGCATTTTGCGGGAGTACTTTTTATTGGAAAGGTGATGCTCCAACGCAGCCATGGCAAGAATGATTGATGACGCTGAAATCGAATGAAAAAAGCCGTACAGTAGAAAATAATATGAAGAATACAATTTGTTTTCAGCAGTAATAATTTACACAATTGGAAATTGATGCCGCCGGCATATGTAACAGCAAAAAAAAATCTGATTTTCTTGAACTTGCAGTACAGTACCACGAATCTGTGATTTTACTTTCAAATAGGGAGGCAACTGCACAATTTCATGAAGTTTCGTTTGTCTAGATATATGACGAGCCAAGTTTGGTTGAGGTGATTATTTTTAGCCAGGTTTGAGATTGTGGTGAAATCCAGGATAATTTTAGATGAATCGCCTCAGTATTGACAGAGGTATTCCAGGAAGGCATCACATTCTTGTAACAGAAAATTTAGAGCACAAAAATCTGAATTTCATAAAATCCATGGTTTTGCTGTTTTGTATTTCACCGATGATCAACGACAAGCTGCGAACGGCAACAATGGTTGAAGACCCCATCTTCATCAGAAGGAGTCCAAGTGCGGTAAAAATGGCACCCTCCTGAGCACCAGCTCCGATTTGCAACAGTGTTTTTGAGTGACTCTTCACAAGTTCCGAGAAAAATAGTGCAATTGGGTTCAAAGATCTCGTTGCATCTACTCTCGCATCACCAACAAATATTGCACAAGCGTAAGAATATCCATGAAGACGTTCTTCAATTATTTTGAAGCACATTTCGGCCATAGGCTGGACGTCTTGCTTCCAGAGCAAAGGCTCGCAAAGATCCTTGTCAAGAACGCCGCAGAGAGACGCAATGAGAGCGAATAAATCCATGGTGCCAGCTACCTCACTCACTAGGGCGCGATCAGCCCAATCGGCGGTAATTCCCTATAAGGAACGTAACAGAGGCTGACCCACGACTATTCAAATAGAATACACGCAGAGGAGAGAACATTTTGACAGATTCTTTTTAATCGAATGATTTTCTCATATTTTCTGTAACTATATACGACTGTAACAATCGACAAGTTTGAAAAACGGATCAAGTACTAGGATCACAAACCTGTATGACCCGCTTGTTTGATCCAGCATTGAGGACTGTTTCCGCAATCCCGCCACGAGTTAGATGGAACTTTTGCGCCAAAGGATCCACATCGAAGGACAAATTAGTGCTCGACACTGCATCTCCAGCAGAAATATTCGAAAGAACCGATGGGCTGGAGCGAATACTTGCATTGTGACCAACAGAGTCCAACGAGCATGCAGCAATTGCCCTTGCATTTGGACTATATGAAGAAGTTACACAGCTGCTGACCTCCGTGTCACTGATGGACATGATCGCAACAACCCGAACTATTCGACTGGCAGATAATTCACTCGGTTTTCACACTGATGAACTACTTGAAGGAAAAAAGTAATAGGATCAATGCATTTTACAGTACAATGAACAAGCAAACCAAGCACGAGCACACCTAATACAAGAATCATTCTATCCCCCTTGTTTTTATCAAAGGATCTACACAAAATTTGCAATGATTCCACGCAATTCATCGTAC
Source organism: Notodromas monacha (assembly GCA_905338405.1). Taxonomy (NCBI): domain Eukaryota; kingdom Metazoa; phylum Arthropoda; class Ostracoda; order Podocopida; family Cyprididae; genus Notodromas; species Notodromas monacha. Next base: position 15,540 of record CAJPEX010002873.1, read on the forward strand.
AAATGGGGGTAATACTTGCTATCTCAAATCGTGACTCCGGATGAGTGTTCGCGCATGGCTGGAACTCGAACGCCATTACGATTGGGTTGTTTCGATCAAAACAAGAGTACACATCATGCATCGACAAATACTCCACTGTACACGCACAGTTTAATCCATCATTCTTTCCACAGCAAACCCTTCGAAAACGGACACCAGCACTCGAGGCATGAACGCGGATGTTGGAAATCTACGGCGCATTGTAGTGATTCACCGTTTGCGCGCCAAAATTGGGCATCATGGGCGCACGAAGTCAGCAATGTACACTGGATGTATTCCTCGCGGCATCATTACTGCAGAGAGAAAAATAAAATGAAGAATAATGAATTGATCATTTAATTTTAGAAAAAAAAGAAAGAAGCCGAATTAACAAACCTTACCCTTTGCCGTTGGTGTAACCATTCCCGTTTCCATTGGTGTATCCATTTCCGTTGGTGTATCCATTGCCATTGCAATTGGATCATCTAATATATTTTTTCATAAAGCTAAGTTTAGCACACTAGCATAAATAAAAGGCTAAATCTGCCAAAACAGCACTGGAACTCGTTCGCCGACTCTTAAATTACGGGAAGTTTTATTGGCAGTGCGAAATAAAATAGAAAATTCAGCGTACCCATTGCCGTTGGTGTACCCATTGCCATTGCCATTGGAGAAACCGTTTCCGTTGCCGTTAGCAAGTCTGACCAACATAAGACCATTACATTTCAGAGTTTTGTGATTCTAAATTGAATCTTACCAATTGCCGTTGCCGTTGGTAAAACCGTTTATATTTCCATTCAAACCCCTGAATAAAAAAGAAATCAAGCGACGAGAAAGGACTTGAGAAGAGTATGGGAATCCGAACTCAAAAAATCGTTGATGTTAAGTAGCAGTCTTATTCATCTCATGGCTTTATTCCACCGTAATCGTTTGAGCAAATATTTACAGGTAGCATCCCGATTTTAGGCAACCGTTTCAGGAATCAAGAAAAGTGTAGGCCATGTACAAAATAATGTACGTAAAACTTCTGTCAGAGAGAAAAAATGCGTCCTAAGCATTAAAATTAGGTAATACTCAGTCTGTAAAACGCTGCACGAATCGGTCATGTCTCTCAATATTATGATCCTGCTTTGAACTATAGCGAGCAGCACGTTGCATGGAACGATGCCTGATATCTCACGTCATTTGAACCTCGAAGAAAATTTTCTTTCGATATTTCGTATGAAATTTGGCACATATCCGAAAAATTACGTCAAAGTTTTCGTCAGTGTGGCCAACATGTGCAAGAATACCGAATATCAAGTGTCTATTTCGTACCAGTCGTTTTATGAACTTCGTTTCCCACTGGAGAAGTGTGGCCAATATAGTCGAGTAAGAAATGAATACTACGCCTCAATTAAGCAAGAAATAAGCAGCACACTATCCAAAAGTCTGCCACAATATTTCAAATGCCATGGAGAAAAGTCATTGCCCGAAGAATGCGTAAAAAGATTTCAGAGATGAAGGATCACACGCATGTGTGCCAGAAATATTTACCCGTTGCCATTGAGTCCATTTCCGTTTTGCTTCCGTAGTCCATAGGAAGCACTAGGCTGCGCGTTGCTGTAGCCAGCACCAATTCCATTTCCATTACCGTTACCATTGCTGTTCAGGCTTACGGGCTTGACAACCAAATCTCCTTCCAATTGACGTCCGCTACGGAAACTAACTACCCGTCTTTGAGAGAACCTATTATTCGTATTTGACGGGCGCTTGTCGCTGCGAACCTGGAAATGCATAACCGTATACAAACTCGAAATCTTCACCAAAACACACGAACCACCCTCGAAGTGCGGTATCTTAGATATTGATCTTCTACGTCTACGAGAAGGGAAGATCCCTTATACCAAGAGAGAAGACTGAGTAACAACATACCGGAGGGAAGGCCGATACCGTACTGTGCAATGCTGCCGTAGTATAGTACAGTAAATGAAATGCTTTACCATTAGAGACACCAAATCAAATTTTACAACATTTTACCGTTTTTCTCCCGAACTGCAGACAAATCGAAGGCCAAAAAGCTGGACTTGGGAATAATCTTTTAAAATGTTCTACCGTGGTTTCTCCTGATTTTCAACAGTAGCTTTATGCACAAATCTTGAAGATATCCGAATTGTTTTATACATTCGAATTTACTTTGTACAAAATGAAAAACGTTCATGTTAAAATCCAATCTTTACCTTGATTACTGTGTGTACCGTAACAGCTACACTATGCGATACAATGATTTGATTCATTTTTAACAACTGAATCACAACGTTATGCGACATGTACTGCATTCAATAGGTCAATAAAAATTAACTTAGCAAAGTCACACAGCTATTCATGCGTCCAGCAAATGAATCAGGGTTGCAAAACATAAATTTTTCGCAAAATGTATCAAGACGAAAATCTCGGGTGACCATGTGCTTCATGTTTCTATCCTGAACAAAATCTTGTACAGAAAATTCTCATAGACTGATGAAATCAGTTTAGCTAGAGTGGGCACTTGATATAGATCAGTACCGTAGCATATTTACTCAAGTACAGTACTATATATACACACCCTAGATTTTTTACTATAATTTTGGGAAAATGATATCCTGGCAGAAGATGCACTCCCAAGTTTTCAGTTACTAAAATTCAAATTTGAAACACTGCGCTGCGTAAAAATCCCAAATTTGAGTTCACTAGAAAATCTTGTACCATGCAGAAAATGTCCTTTTCAACAATTAATATTTGTATCATTGAAATAGAGAACTCAGAAAAAAAAGCCAAAGTGTGGAGATCAACAGAAAGTTTGCATCAGACTACAGTAAGATGTTCGCACCTCACTTACCCAAATACGGCAGTACTGTACAGTCTAAGCATGCTGTGAATACCAAGTATTCTCTTCAATTATTCACGTCTTCGGAATCCTGTTTTTTTTTTACTGTTGTACTCTCGTATTAAAAACGTAGCTTTCCTGTAATATTTCGGAGAGTGAAAATTCTGCGAGAACTTGAAAATGAAGGGTAAAATAAGGTACTGAGTACTGACGAAAAAAATCCACAAAAAATTCATCGGAAGTGTTTCACGCTGTATTTTCATAAAATATTGTCCATGTTGCACATGTTGCAAATACATACGAAAAAACATTTCCAAAATGCGTCATATAAAACCTTGCAAATTTTGTAGACAAAACATGCCAGTTCTTGGAATTGTCTTAAAATACTGCCCAAACTTATTTTTCCAGTAACCAAACGGACAAACATAAAACACGCCGACACCATGCCCACAAAAAAACACTGCACAAACATGGAACACCGACATATGAGCAAACCAAAGTCCAAATAAATACCCGATCAACCCGAAGTATTAGACTCAGACAACTTTGTATTACGTCACACGAGACAAAAGCTGACCATTTTTCTTTTCGGATGCGTATATATACATATATAGAGACTATTTCCAAAGGACGGAAGCACATCAACATTCATTTGGCTTTCTGGATGGTAACATATAAAGTTGAAAGACTTCGAGGGTATAAGAGAAGCAGAGAAAGTAAATTACAATATTTACAAAATATGGATCGGTTTTGATTCAGTTCGGGCATATAGGTGTATATGGCAACCTTGCTGGGTGGTAACAGACACAGGAAAGGATTACATCAACACAGGGAGCAACTGGCAGAGGCTTGATTGCAGCAAGCCTCATTTAAGCTATCGATACTTTCTTTTAGTTTACTGGCAGAGCGTGCTTCTTCCGTGATTTTGTCCACATTGCAAAACAAAAAAGGAATACTTTTCTCGTTCTAAACTTCCTCGTGCTCCAAATGTGCATCCCGGCGGCAGATTTCATTTTCAACCGAACCTCCTCTGGTTGTTGCGGTTGTTCTGGTTACGGTTGTTGTTGTTGTTCCTGTTATTGAGGCGGCTGTTGCTGTTGGACACGAGGCGGCGACCCGCGCGAGCAACCTTTCGCACGGCGGACACGCGGCGGTTCCCAGAGCTGCGGCCTCGCTGTTGGTTGCCGAAGGATCGTTGACGACTGGCCCGAGCAGCTTCTGCGGCGGCGCCTGTGGTCGCCACTGCTGCAACCGGCTGCTGTTGCTGCTGCAAGTCGCTGGCGTAGAAGTACGTCTTGCCGTTTCCGTTTCCGTTCCCGTTGGTCGACAAGCCATTTGAGTAGCCGTTGGAGTATCCATTCCCGTTGCCGTTGGAGTATCCGTTGCCGTTAGTCAACCTGGAAATAGGAAAAGAGAAAAAACATTCGAAATCACAATGTCCATACAGTCAAACCTCTTCAAATCAATTTTCAAGGGACCAGCAAAAAAAGAAAATTGAATTAGAGAAATGAGCTTTTCTGTTGGGGAAAGGAAGAAGAATTTGAAGAAAATTGTAATTTATGATATTATAGCCTTCAATTCCTTCTCAAGTGAATGGACAGGATGCTTTCTGAACTTGAAGGCAAGGGTTTATTGACCCAATTAGTCTTTCCTTTCAAAACACAATAATTTTCATTTTTATTGCTGTTCTTTTTCCCGTGTTAATAAAATACTGTAATAGCCAAAATTCCTCCAGAATCAAGTTATGGAGGTTTGAGAGAAGAAAAACGTTTGACTTAGAAAGGTTTTTAATGCATTTTCCCAAAGGAAATTCAGAGAGGGACCGGAAAAAAATTCGACACATTTGACTGGAGGAGGATTGAGTCGTCAAGGTTCATATGCATTATTAAGGATCAGGACACGCTTTGACGTCATCACAGAAGGATGAAAACCAGTTGGAATGAAAAAGACTCCACTTTTAAATCCTGACCTTTCCAAACTCTCAGTATCAGAGCCTATCTAACTCTAGACATAAACTTCTCGCCCATATAGTGAGAGTTGATCATGTAGACAGAAAATTAAAGTAGTAATTCGTGGTTCGCAATTTAGGCATCATACGCACATATCTGTACGTTTAGACTTGGTGAAAATACTGCGCCATACACAGCTAATAAAAGTTAAACAAGATTTAAGGCATACGATTAACATCTTGGTTACGGAAATCGTAACTGCTCAGGTCTTATCCACCGACCAAAATACCCGGACAAGTTTTGGAGGAACGATGACAACTTTCCGTACCGACGTAGAATTGTAGGGGAAAAAACAGATTTTCAGATGCTACACAGCTATCAAACTCATAAAATAGCTGTATACGAAGTTCATTTTACCGATTGATCAATCGAATTGGCTGAAACGTTCTTACCCATTGCCGTTTCCGTTTCCATTGCCATTTCCGTTGCCGTTTCCGTTGCCATTACCATTGCTGATGACGTCATTGCCGTCTCCAATGACAAGATCAACTCCTTCATCGATGAGCCCAAGCTCGGGGGCGAGAGTGGTACCCAATTCATCAATGATCTCTTCGGTGACGAGCAAATCATCAACAGCACCTTCATCAACAAAGACCAACGGAGCAACAGTCGTGGCTTGTGCACCTGAGCCGCCTTGAGGTCCCTATATGCCGAAAAAATAAATCCCAACATTGTTTAAATAGCGTTTCAAAGTAATGGGTAAAATTCGTTTGTTATGATAAATGCCACAATGAATTCACTGGTGTACCTCGTAGATGAATTCGTTGAGAGAATACAGGTTCGTGCTGGAATCGCAGTCAACATTGTACCACCAGTCGCAGACGAAGTATTGCTGGTTGAAGATGGTACCGTTCGGGCACAGGAAGGAGTCAGCTCGGCCATCAGCTTGGCAAATCCAGAAAACCTAAAGAACACGTCCATCTGTTTAATGTTTCTGTTGCATTTCACAGAGGGCTTGCTCGTAATTAAGTTCCACAGCTCTTCCAGTTAGTTCATCGCTGAGGAGTCTCATATTCCACGAGTATCATATTTTTTGGCGAAAATTCCGAAATTTATATTTTGAAGTACAGTATTACACATGAACAGTTCAACCACAAATAACTGGAACCCCACAAAGTCAAATTCATTCCTATGTCGAATTTTTTCAAGTTCTGGTCTGAATTCCCTTAGAAACATCCCTAACTCAAAAGGCTTTCCCCTCAAAACTCTTGAACTCGAATATTCTGAAGGCTTTTTGGCTATTATATCATTGACACAGGAAAGTGAAAAGCAATAAAAATGTAACTTGAGGTGTTTTGAGAGAAAGTGAAGGGATGATTGAGCAAAATAAACCCTTGCCTTCAAGTTCAGCATCCTGTCAACTCATTTATTCTTGTTTACAGCCTCTGCAGAATACAGTATCATCAACTGCATCAGTACAGTACTGTATATTGAAATTTCTCTTTTTTTCCCAAACAAATATGTATGTTTCCCTGACTCGAATTTTTTGCTGGTCTTTTGAAGTTCGACTGAAGTAAGTCAATTATATTTGAACCATTGCAGGAATTTGTCTTCAACCTTCTTGGGCAAACGGGAATATACGAAGGAAATTTCTCATCTATGAGAGTTGATTAAAGTTTGTGCGAACAATTGAATCCAACCTCTTATGAGCTTGCGTAATACGAGCTCGTACATAGAATCGTTCGAAATTGTTGGCACAGCACAAAATACGAGTATAATTGCTGGTACTGTATCACACGGGTATAAGGCGAAGAGATCACAAGCCAATAATGGTTATAATTGGAGGGAACGTATACAAACTTGGCATTGAGCTCCAGGGTCAGCATAAAGACCGGGGAAAGCTTGGCTTTTGCAGTCGAATCCGGTGTCAGGAACGGAGGCGAAAACTGGATAATCAACTCCCGCAGTTCCTCGGATCGGGCTCATGTCTTGCTGAGAACCAGCCGCACTGGAACCATCATCGATGATGACTTCTTCCTCAATCACTGCTCCGTTCCCGTTTCCGTTGCCATTGCCATTACCTTTGTTAAAATAATGGGCCGAAGTGAATACAATTTTCTTAACGAAGTATTTGCCAGATTTCAAGTGGCTGTACCGTTAATTACGATTCCGTTGCCATTCCCGTTGCCGTTGGTGAATCCATTACTGCAGAGAGAAAAATAAAACAAAGAATAATGAATTGATCATTTAATTTTAGAAAAAAAAGGAAGAAGCCAAATTAACAAAACTTACCCGTTGCCGTTGGTGTAACCGTTCCCGTTTCCATTGGTGTATCCATTTCCGTTGCCATTTCCGTTGGTGTATCCATTACCATTGCCATTGCCATTGGATAATCTAATATATTTTTTCATAAAGCTAAGTTTAGCACACTAACATAAATAAAAGGCTAAATCCGCCAAAACAGCACTGAAAATCATTCGCCGACTCTTAAATTACGGGAAGTTTTATTGGCAGTGCGAAATAATATAGAAAATTCAGCGTACCCGTTGCCGTTGGTGTACCCATTGCCATTGCCATTGGAGAAACCGTTTCCGTTGCCGTTAGCAAGTCTGACCAACATAAGACCATTACATTTTAGAGTTTTGTGATGCTAAATTGAATCTTACCCATTGCCGTTGCCGTTGGTAAAACCGTTTCCATTTCCATTCAAACCCCTGAATAAAAGAGAAATCAAGGGACAAGAAGGGACTTGAGAAGAGTACGGGAATCCGAACTGAAAAAATCTTTGATGTTAAGTACCAGTCTTATTTATCTCATGGCTTTATTCTACCGTAATCATTTGAGCAGATATTTGCAGGTAGCATCCGGATTTTGGACAACCGTTTCAGGAATCAAGAAAAGTGTAGGCCATGCAGAAAATAATGTACCTGAAATTTCTTTCAGAGATAAAAAAAAAATGCGTCCTACACATTAAAATTAGGTGATTATCAGTCTGTAAAACGTTGCACGAATCGATTACGTCTCTCAAAATTACGATCCTGCTTTGAACTATAACGAGCAGCATGTTACATGGAACAATGCCTGCTTTCACGTCATTTGAACCTCGAAGAAAATTTTCTTTCAATATTTCGTATGAAATTTGGCACATATCCGAAAAATTACGTCAAAGTTTTCGTCAGTGCGGCCAACATGTTCAAGAATACCAAATATCAAGTGTCTATTTCGTACCAATTGTTTTATGAACGTCGTTTTCCACAGAAAAAAGTGTGGCCGGTATAGTTGAGTAAAATGTGAATACTAAGCCTCATTTAAGCAAGAAATAATCAGTACAGTATCCAAAAGTCTACCACAATATTTCAAACGCCATGGAGAAAAGTCATTACCAGTAGAGTGTGAAAAAAATATTTCAGAGATGAAGGATCACACGCATGTGTGCCAGAAATATTTACCCGTTGCCGTTGAGGCCATTTCCGTTTTGCTTCGGTGGTCCATAGGAAGCACTAGGCTGCGCGTTGCTGTAGCCATTGGTGCTGTAGCCAGCACCGATGCCATTTCCATTACCGTTACCATTGCCGTTCAGGCTTACGGGCTCAACAACCAAATCTCCTTCCAATTGACGTCCGCTACGGAAACTCACTACCCGTCTTTGAGAGAACCTATTATTCCTATTCGACGGGCGCTTGTCCCTGCGAACCTGGAAATGCATAACCATATACAAACTTGAAATCTTCACAAAAACACACGAACCACCCTCGAAGTACTGTAACTTAGAAATTGATCTACGAGAGGGAAGATCCCTGATACCAAGAGAGACGACTGAGTAACAACTGCAGCATGCGTATAGCATACCAGAGGGAAGGCCGCTACCGTACTGTGCAATGCTGCCGTATAGTATAGTACAGTAAATGAAATGCTTTACCATTAGAGACACCAAATCAAATTTTAGAACATTTTACCGTTTTTCTACGGAACTGCAGACAAATAGTAGGCCAAAAAACTAAACTTGGGAATACTCTTTTATAATGTTCTACTGTGCTTTCTCCTGATCCTAGATCTCAAAAGTAGCGTTATGCACAAATCTTGAAGATATCCACATTGTTTTATACATTCGAATTTACTTTGAACAAAATAAAAAACGTTCATCCCCACAACTTTCATACCATTAGAGAGTACCAATACATGGTTTACCATTACAGAGACCAAATCAAATTTTAGAGCATTTTAACGTTTTTCTCCCGAACTGCAGACAAATAGTAGGCCAAAAAATTAAACTTGGGAATACTCTTTTATAATGTTCTACTGTGCTTTCTCCTGATCCTCGATCTCAACAGTAGCGCTTTGCACAAATCTTGAAGATATCCAAATTGTTTTATACATCCGAATTTACTTTGAACAAAATAAAAAACGTTCATTTCCACGACTTTCATACTCGAATGAAATTCTTTCAACACGTTCAAGTTACTTACCCTAACTGTCCTCACAGCAACTTCACCAAACGCAGCATCAATGCCTGTTGATCAAGGGCAATGTAGTATTGTTCATGTTGGACTTCAAAATTCAAGCTCTCAACACTCACCGATGAGGCAAATCAATAAAACTGCTACTGCGAATGTCTTCATGTTTTTCTTGTTCTGGGCTTTTTGCCAATAAATTACAATTGAACTAAGATAAACTACGACACCAAGAATAGTAGCGGTTCAAGTATAAACACAAGCTTTAGTTCAGGGTTTGGTAACTTTTTACACAATAAATAAGGCTTCTGCCGGCTTGAAGAGAAGAAAACATTAGGATGATTATTTCACTTTTCTGAAAGCCTTGCTGTGCATGACGTCAACGGCATAGGAAAAAGCACTTTGCAGAAGCAACAACAAAAATCGTTCTTATATGTATACCAGTATTAGTGTTCAAGTTCTATTATACACTGCAGCGAAAATGCACAACAGGCCATGAGATGCCACGACCTGGAATGACTCAGAACACCCGAGTGTCTTCCTTCTTGCTATTGGAACTCTTAGAATTGAACCACCTGATAGGAGGAGAGGCTGGTGGGCAACTGTGCCAGGTTCCTCCCAGGCCCCCAGCTTAAATACTGGCCAGAGTCTCGATGCAACCCGCGGTTTGAAACCCCAGCAGCGCCAAACCCAAGGTCGCCAGCCATCATCAACATGGAAAAGAGAGACCAGCAGAGAGGATGAGATGGCATGGCGGGGAGAGAAAAAAAATTAGAAAGAACAGTGTACAGTATATACATACATGGTGTCTGTCGGGCGACGTTGCGTAGGTGGGACGAGGAAAAATTCACCCAATCTTCCTCCAACCCCCCACCCCCACGAATCCTTCTGCAGCATATCCAACGATATTTTCTTTTCCTTGTCCAGGAGTCTGGAATAAAATCGAAATTTAACATCCCTTTTCAATACCCCCTTAAGAAATAAAGGTGATGGACTCTCTCTCTCTCTCTGCAACAATCCTTTCGTCTATAACGATTTTTTCTATATGCCACGATTTTTTTTTTTGGTGGTCCCACAGCATGAACTCCCCATTTTATACGGGTTCTCAACAACGAAATTCTTTCTACAACGAATTTTTTTTCTGGTACCTCAAGGTTCATTATAAAGAGAGAGAGAGAGAGTCCACCCATAGGTGCAATCTCTCCACAACGATCTTGTCTACAACGCAATATGATTTCTCATCAAAGATTCTCTCTAAATTGTTCATTGAACTAAAACTCATACAGAAACAGGCTGAAGACCTTGTGCTTTAAATAAACTTTTACTGCTGCTTTGTCTTCAATATTGGGGATGGNTTTACTGCTGCTTTGTCTTCAATATTGGGGATGGGTGGGTGCATGCAACATACGTGTAGGATGTCCAGTTTTATTTTGTGGAGTGTGTTCTCTTTTATTTTTGTCATTCATTTGTGCTTTGTTTCATGCTTTGAAATGATTTAATGTATTTGGGGGAGTTGGGTTTGGTGGGGAGGGGGTTTGGATGCGGGAGTTCTGGTTATTCCTTGTGAACGCTGAAAAGCGGCAAATAAAGTTTTCTGTTCATTCATTCATTCATACAACGCAATTCTCTTTATAACGAATTTTTTGTGGTCACATGAAGTTCTCTCCTCATACTTTATAAGTTTCTAGGGATTCTCTACAACAAAATGCTGTCAAAAACGATTTTTTCTTTGGTCTGTTGAGTTTTGTTTTACAGTATATAAAGAGAGTCCATCTACATTCTCTTGAAAACACGCACACACACATGCACAAACACAAAAACCTTGTCACAACAACCACAGAGACTTGGAGTAGAATTTTATTGCACTGAAACTCATCCTTTTAAACTGCACACTTATGACTGAAATTTTGTGGTGAATGGGTAGTATAAAGGCTGTGGATTGCAAGTGTTCCATTTCAGTCTTGTCATTAAATCTTTACGGTGAAATTAAAAAGAAAAACTTGGAATGCAGTAAAATATTGTTGCAGCAAAAGACCATCACAACAAATGTTTCAGTACAGTATAAAAAACTTTTTTTCAAGTCCTGGCAGAAAGCCCATAGAGTACATGTTGAATCAATCTTGCTATAGAAAACTTTTCAATATCAATATGGAATAGTACATCAAAATTTCTTAGGAATGTGCATAATAAATTCTCCTGCAAAAAAAAATCCCAAGGCAGGCGCAGTCTCACATTTCCTTCGCAAATTAATGGCTGATTGGTTCTTGTAGCATGTGTTGGTGAGGAATGAGAAGAGGAGCCTTGTACATCAACTGATGACGCATAAGACAATTACAGTACTTCAATTCTTAATATTTCAGCCAAACAGAGGCCAAGAAATATATTAGAATATTATGGAATTTTTTGGTCAGAGCACGTGACCCGAAAATTCCAAGAAAATAATAAAAGCTCATTCTTATTTCAAATTTATAAGCAGTCAGTCCTGAACTCTTAAAGGACAACCTTCTCATTTCTTTTTACTACTGATTTGTGCACAAATCTGTGATGTGACTTTGAATGATCAATTCTGGTGCTTGTATTTATTGTGTGTGTTAATTGAATCACTTGGATTCATTGAATTCTTTATTTTCTTTGCTGAAAATATTGAATAAAAGATTATTGAAAAACTAGGAACAAATATTCAAGGTGACACATTGAATATGTGTTCTCGGCCTCAAAAGGCTGATTGCCTGTGTTTTTATTTCCTTTCGTGAGAAATGGAGCTCCCAGCATGAATGAAAGTTGTAAAACAAGGACAAACATGTACAAGTTGTTCCACACATTAACTTCTCAGGATGATCGCATTTTTCAGGGAGGGGTTAAAAAAATAATGCTTCCGTGATAGACATTAAAAATAAAGTATATTGCATAGTTTTCTGCTTTATTTTATGTACTTTTTTGGCTCAATCTCTTCTGTGAAACCACTCGCTCAACGAAATGGCTGCTAAATGGGGCATTAAAAAGTACTGTATTTCCTCATAAAATATCGGCAAAATGCTTTCATGACAACTGGAGAAGTTCTAAATATTGTACTAAATAAACTATGAAAACGAGCGGATTCTTCCTCAGGTTTTTTTTTTTAACCTTACCTTACATTCGTGAAATTTCTGCACACGACCTTGAAAATGTTGCCCCGATAAGCCTGTAAACTCTGCTGTTTAACTCGTTAATTTTTGAATCTTCTCAACCGCGACTTGTTCGGATGTGAACAATTAAAAAATTAAAGTATTTTACATGTTTTCTACGCTTTTGGCGAAGTTGTGAAACATTGGAACGACCAGTTTTATCGTTCAGTCATTTCACTAATCCCCACTCCACAAATTCAATTACTTAATCCTTTATTACAAAACATATTCCAGAAAATTGTTAGCGTCTTCAAATATTCCACTTAATGCGCAATTAAATGTCTAATTTTGAGCGATCATTTTCAAAATCCATATTTGTCGAATAATGAATTCTTCACCCTGAAAAAATTGGAAATGTCCCAAAACGAAAAATTCTCCGATGTTTTTACAACTAAAACTCTAAGGACAGTATTATTGACCTTAACAAGTTCGGAGAGAACAAATTAAAACGAACTTTACTTCAAATTCAGCCGAAGAACGTATTTAGAAGTGTCATTAAAACTCAGCAGAAGTTGAATTGCTCGATTGCAAAATCCGTGACTGAAAATTGCAAAGCCCCACAATTCACTTCTGATTGGCCGAAACATTTTCCGACTTGAATAATAAAACTTGAGAGAGTTCCAAGGATTTAAAATTATTACTATACTCGTCTCAGACCCTCGGTAGTTTTAAGGTTGCTTCGTTGCCATCAATTATAATGACGAACATGAAAGAAGTTATTGAGAGAATTTTCCAGGGATGAAGAATTCGTTATTCGAAAAATATGGATTTAAAAAATAATCCCGAAAACTTTCTTTCAAAAACAATGTCCAGGGTCAGAGTTGAACATACCTATAAAGAACAAGAAGGAGCCTGTAAAAAAATATCGGAGGATTTTCGCACTCGTCAGCAAACCCCACAAAAAACGATTTTCGCTTTCCGAAATTCATGTATTCATTCTTTCATTCATTCTGGTCAGCATTAGCATAAAAAAACCCCGTAAGCCAGGTTGAGTTCGGAGTTCGTGCAGCGTCTTCATCATCTGTGTGGTCTCGAGACATGTACAGGGTGAACCACGAAAAAAAAAACTAGACCAATTTTAAATAATTACTATACACACTGGTAGTCGGGAATATGCTAAACCACGACCATGGAGGATATAAAAGAAGATGGGGTGCGTGTCACACTGGATTATACCTTTTTTTTTCTTTTTTATTAAATTTACAAGTTTTTGGAATTTTACCAGTTTGGCAATCAGCCATTTTCAGACAAGAATATGCATTGCATCTTAAATATTAAAATATCTGTGCCTAGTTCAGAAGATTTATTCCCTTGTTGGTTTCTTGTACAAAATAAGAACACGCCACAATGAATGAAAAATTCCTCGTATAGAATTTCTGCTTACAAATTCAAGATTAAAACAATTTAATAATGATTGATTACAGATGATTGAAGTATATGAGCTTTATAGATTTATATGCTCTCCAAAAACATTCACAAAATTTCCCTGCTCTAATTAAATTCCCCAACAGACAAACAGATTTTTCAGGTCCTGATCTAAACTAAGCTTTTTTGTCATCCATGCAAAAAGCTTCCAACATTTTTATTATAATTTTTTGAATACGGCAGAAAAGAAGGTGGTGTGAAAAAAAATACAATGCGTAGGTTTTCGGCTTCGGAAAAATTACTTCGATACGTTGTCGTATATAAATATGCTACTGTAATGTATTTGAATGGTTTTCACAATCTCATTAGAGCTTCTAAAATTCAGATAACTGGCAATAGGAAAATTGAAATGTAAAATATCATTTGGCAACTACTGTATTAACTCTCAACAGATGGAGGGCTAGAGAGAGATACGCCATTCAGGATTTTGTTCTATTATAAATGCTTAAAAATAATGACTAAATTTTTTAATTTCCCAATAATTCACGGGGTAGTGATTATCAAGAAGCCATGGCTGTCTTATTAATGTGAAGTATTGATTAATTACTTTTGAATAATTAATCGAGATTTTGAATCAAATGTTTTTCAACTTTTTTCCATTTTTTTAGTGTCTTATTGGCAACATTGCAAACTTCTTTTGGATAACTGATGATGCTTTGGACAAGTTATTGTATATTTGTACATGTATATATGTATATATATGTACACTGTATATGTATCATGGATTGAAAAATTATTTCTGTTCATATGATTTTCTTGGACTTATTCAGCGTCTTCGTTCCTGGTCTCATCCATCGGCTTGGCTCTCATTACGAACCCCATGCTTCTTTGTGGGTGTCCGGAAAGAGGGAAGGTGGGTTACAATTTGTTCCTTTGTTCAGTGTTTGCCCCATTTTTCGTGTGTGTGTGTGTGTGTGTGCCTCATTCCGGCGGAGAATTTATTCTCTTTTTCCAAGACCCGGAGGCGATAATGGGGTGAACTTCACCTTGGCCTGCTCGCACGGGGGGTTTCTGTTGACGGCCATCCGAGGTTTTATCACGGAGGAATTTCACCTCTTACCGATTCATGCCATTCCAAGCATTCCAAAAATAAATATTTGGGAAGACCCGGCTTTGGGAGAATGGAACTCTATGACTGCTTATTTTATTTGGTTTTTTTCAAAGGTTTTCTTCAGCTTCCGAATCAAGAAAAAAAACACCGTGTTTCAATCCGACTTTACTCGGTGAATTTTCAGATATTCTGGTTTTTGTAAATGAATTTCTCCTGGAAACTCTAATGGTGAGAATTTATTGAGACATTTGATTTTTTTTAATTTTTATCAAATAGTTTCCGCCTTCTTCGACGTATTACTGAAATAGTACATATTTTGAATTATTTAAGGAGCTTTGAAAAATGTTACAATTTTTCATTTTCTTTCAGAAGAATGCGGGTTTATCCTTTCTTATACTTGAACTTTTGGGTTTCGGGTATGGATTTTTCACGTGAAACTTCAGATAGCGAGAATCATTCAAGAACTTGTTCAGAATCACGGCCAGCAAAGTTGATCATAAATTTTATTAAATTGATTCAACTCTTCTGTCGACTGCTGACAAATTTCTTAAGAGGGATTATTGGTCGAAGGAAAATTTCTTCTCGCATTTTAAAAATAATTTTGAATTCACCATATATGCCTTCGAATCTGATTCTTTTTTTTTGGCGAACGGAAGAGTTTTATGAACTGCGAATGCTGGTGTAAAGTAGTGAAAAATGTCGGCGAAATCCTGCAAAAGCAGTACTTCGCAAACATATTTTTCGTCCATTTTTCTTCCTTCAGTGTTCAGAGTTTTGTATTGGTCGGGGGATTGTTTCCTAAACATCCAATCGCGGGAATTGAGCTTCATAATTTTTTATCGAGCTTTTCACTTTTTTTGTGTGTGTGTCAGATAATTTGTTATTCGGCTCAACTTTTCTTGAAATTTCGGGATTTTTATATGTTGAATTTCAGAGGACGAGAATTGTCGAAGGATTGTACAATTGATGCATCCCTTCAACTATTTCGAATCGTATACGGTTTTGAATAATCCTTCACATTTTCTCTTGACTTTTGGAGGTTTTGGTGTGAATTGAAATTTTAATCATCCAATAAGGCCGTAATGTGTGAATTCCTGCAGGATTAATTTGGAATCTTTGATAACTTTTCATGCAAGCTTTAGTTGACAGTAAAATCTTGTTACAACAAATACCATTCAAAAAAATATTTTTCACTATAACAAACTTTTTTCAAAGTCCTGGCAGAAATCCTATAGGGTACATGTTATAAAAATATTGTTGTAACAAACTCACCAATATTCCATTATAACAAAATTTTTAAGGAACACGTGATTTCTTAAAGAAAAATCTCCAATGAATGCAGGCACAGTCTCAAATTTTCCATTCAAAATGGGTCTGTGACTGGTTTTCGGGACATAAGGTAGAATCAAGGATAAAAATTATTCAAAAGCCACCTGAGCAATTTTTCTTCTCAAAATTTTCCTTGGGTTAGGAAAGATGGTCGGGGGCAAAAGAAAGAATGAACCCAACAAAACTCATGTCAGAAGGGTTTGTAGTCTGGGGAAACCCTGTGGTGATGCTTAGGAATTGTAAGCTTTTCCACCACAATAAATTGCTTAAAAAACCTTAATCAACAGAAAGTGCTGGTGTTGACCAGTTATTCAGAATAAATGTTTATGATCAGTATTTAAATTTCTGTTTGAAGATCACAGTTTTTTAAATTGCCAAAAACAGCTGAAAAGATTACAAAAAGACGATGTTGAATTTATGCAGGTTTAATTTTTAGAAACTCTTCCAATCAGTCAAAAATTTCAAAAATCTTTTCATAACACACTATTTGTTATAACAAACTTTTTCTGGAGCCCCCACAAGTTTGTTGTAACAAGATTTCACTGTATTTATTCTGGGTGAAGTCCTTGACAAAAGGACGCGAGAAAGGGACAATAAATCAGTGCCTCCCATTAGGACAGTGGGATGAAAAGACCACCGATCTACATTTCACCTTGGTCTATAATCAAAAGGTTTCTCCTCTGAGAAACGGTTGCTGTTTGTTCTCATTACCACAGCACCTAGTAGAAACCCGAGAAAGTGTTTGAAAGTGTGCTAAGAGAAATGAAAGGCGTAGATTACTGCTATTTGATTTTGCATAAAGAACGCAACGTGTTTTCCTGCAAAAGTAACAAGAGTAATACTGTACAGTGAAATTTCGTTCCAAAAAGTCTTCTATAATCAGTCAAACATTTTGAAAATCTCATTACAACAAATTATACATTGTTATAAAATACGTTTCTTAAGTCTTAACTTTGTTGTGCCGAGATTTTACGGCATTATAAATTTTGTTAACTTACATAATGTAAAGGTCCATAATCAAAAGTTTTCTCCTCCGTTCGTTTTCATATAAGTGTCGTGGATCATCTTTGAGCTCTTTCACAAACTTTTACAGAATTCACTTTATTTTTTGCATTCAGTTTCCAAAATTCTGACGCTTAATTGAACGCATTTCTTGTGTGACAAAAAAGGTTATCGTTGTTGGTCATGTAATAAAATTTTGTTCATGGAAAGGAAGTGAAGTAAAGCATTTTTTTTTTGGCAAGCGTAGGTCCCACAAAAAACATATCCAAGCTTGATTTTTAGCATTTTGGATGTTTCCATCCCAAGTATACTATCACCATGACTAAAGCAATCTCATTTACTTCAATTATATCACACCTATTTAAATCAACAGTCAAATTTCTCAGTTTGACGTTAAAAACCCCTCATAAAAATAAATTATAATTATTAGTATTGTATCAAAATAATAATAATAATGAGGCAGAATATATTTTCTTTCGGTAAAATTATTCGGAAAATATTAGAACCAGAGTCAAATAAAATACCATTCAATCAACTGAAAGCAAAGAAAAACTAAAATAAGGAGGCTTAAAACGACGATTAACGCGCTTTCCCGTCGCCATCTGTGATGTTCTAATTCGGAAAATATTAGAACCAGAGTCAAATAAAATACCATTCAATCAACTGAAAGCAAAGAAAAACTAAAATAAGGAGGCTTAAAACGACGATTAACGCGCTTTCCCGTCGCCATCTGTGATGTTCTTTTCTTTTTCAAATGTTCGAATGCTTTAATAATCCACTCGAAAATTATTTGGAGAATTTGAAGGGAAATTTGACAAACCCTGTTGGAATGTGAAGCTGATTTTTTGTAACCCCAAACGACGATGAAAATGGACGAAAACAGTTGTAAATTTTCATTTCGAGGGGAAGTCAAATTTTTTAAACAAGGAATTAAAGTTGTATTTGGAAGATAAAACGGGTTCAAAGTTGTTCTTTTTTTTTTAATTAGAGAGGATAATATTGCAAAATAGCAACAACAAAAAACAAAGCAAAATTAGGGTGATCCCGAGATTTGGAAAGACTCATTGCGGTGGAGAACGAGGACTAAGTTCAGGAATATTTATGCCTTTTGAAAGAACAGAAGCAGGAGCACGTTAAACGGAGTTTCTCAACGCAGGGTCAGTTACCAGGTCAGTGCGAGTAAATGAGGCCGAGTTTGCTGAGTTGTGCTCGTCCATGAAAAGGTATCGTCTCTTTCCAGGAAACTCATTTCCGAATGCATTTCAAGTTTGAAAGAAGAAAAAAAAACGAATGAAATGGCAGCCAACCCTCAATTATAATTGTACACACATCAGTATAAAATTGAAGTAATCCTGGGAATGCGGTATTATTCCCTCAACTTTTGAAATGCAAGAAGTTCTCGGACTATGAAAAGGCAATAATTTTAACCTTCTTTTTCTCATTCACGTTCGCCTTGACTTGATTAAATTCC
>CAJPEX010002874.1:0-34242 GCA_905338405.1 Notodromas monacha
CTGGCCACATGACTCATGACTCATGACTCATGAGTAATCATGACCATGTCCATGAATATATGACCTCTATGTTCTGTACAGATTTTACTCATATTTTTCCCAGTACTGTATCCGAAAAACGGTTGTCAACCATTTTTTCATATACAGTTATGAATATAATCTATACAGCTCGAGGTGCTGTGGGTAAAAAATGGTTGAAAAAAACTTCAACCATTTTTTCGGATATACAGTACTGGAAAACATATGAGAACGATCTGTACAGCTCGAAGTACTGTATCCGAAAAAAATACGAGTACAATCTGTACAGAACATAGTGGTCATATATTCAAGGCCATGATCGTGACTACCCGCCATGAGTCATATGGCCAACTGGGATATTCAAGAGAGCTCGAAGGAACACGTCGAAATGAATAGGATGTACGTTTTGGGTTTTCAACAGGAATTAGGTCATTGAATCAAAGTGTTCAAACCGGACATCTTTTTTCAAGAATTTTTCCGTTATTAAGCACACGAAGTGGATGAAAGACACTGTTGAAAAAAAGAAGAGGAGTTTTCGGACTATTCATAACATTTGTTTATCTTTCGAATAAGATTCACATTCGAAAAATAAATAAAATCTTAGCACTGACACAACAATGCAGAGAAATATCACATTCATCATCGTACCATAATTATTGGTCGAACTTGATGTGATGAGGTTCACCCCCCTCATAATTTAATTTCTTAAAAAATGTCGAGAACTAACATGCGGGACTATGACATATAGAAATGAATGACATACATTTTTATACTGTATCACCAAACCTCAATATGTTAAACTTGCGATAAATGGTTGACTACACACATGATTCCATTTTTTTATGTCGAACATAGAAAAGTATAGTAGATTAAGATTTTGCAAATATAATCGCAAATCCATGGCAATTCTTGAAATACGCAAACCCCGTAAGTGAAAAGTAAACAATAATTCTCCCATGGGATTATTGACGAATAAAAACGCATCACATTTTATTCCTCGATATCACATTCCTCTTCGTTCTATGCGACAAATTCTTGAAGCATTACTTTAAAAAAAATAGTTTGATTCGGCGTGCTGAGCCCACTTTCTTCAATTTATGTCTCTGAACTTGCTGAGGTCACGGAATATATTTGCTAACATGTGATTATTGCATATGTATTTATGTTTCAGTATGCAGCATTTCTGGGCATTTTATTCCTCATGGAGCTAGCTGGAGCAGCCTATGTGTTGGACAACGGAATCGAGTACTCCAAATTTTCAGACTGGTCGAAAGGTCGCTTTACGCAGTTGATCATGAAGTATGACGATGAACACAGATCTCGCAGGATCATGAACATGATCCAGGAATTTGTAAGTCTGTCTTTACATGAAAGTAATGTGGGTTCTCCTTGATTCCCTTCCTTTACTGATTTATTCGGTGATCATTGAACTGTTATCGGTATTCCTGGCTTGGAAGAAATATTTTTGCAGTATTTTACTGCCATAAATTATTCGTCCTTAGGGTTGACTCCAGATTTATTTCAATACAGCAATATTCTGAAAGCAGGGACATTTTAAACTTAAAGCTAAACTTCTTCAAGCCAAACCTGAAAGGGCCAGCAATAATTTGACTCGCGGAACGTTTTGAGGCAGAGGAATTGCTGTTTTTGCTGGATATGAGAAGAAAGAATTGCATTGAAAAAAAAAATTGGCGATCTTTTCAGCCGTAAGCAGCAAAATAAATGAGGTGACTGGATGCTGAGCTTGAGGGTGAGGGTTAATTTGCCTAATTCGTCACTCACCTCTTTTTTCCAACAACAGGACGCATTCTTCCTGTGCTTCTCTTTTGTGGATAATTTGAGCAGTGCCCCAAAGGCCTGCGGAAATTTGAGTTATTGAGATTTTTGGTATAAAGCCTCGAGTAATATAGGGAGAAAGGTATTCAGGCATTGTCTAAAACAATGTGACTTGGGGAGATTTGATTTTTTTGAGATCAAACTGTATCTCGTCCGTTCGGATGTTTTTGACCATCAAGCTTTGCATTTTTTGCAGATTGGTTGCTGCGGATCGAAAGGCCCAATGGACTACGATCGGATGGGCAAAGAAATTCCTCATGAGTGTAGGAACAAAGTTACTGGAAACGTCTATAAAGATGGGTGCTCAGAAGTCTTTGCCTGGTACATGGAAACCAAGTCCGGATGGATTGCCGGCATCGCTTTGACACTTTGTCTCCTGCAGGTAAACCTAATATGAAGAATAAATTCTACATTCGAATTGAAATATAAAGTTAGGGACTCTTTCTAAATAACGAGGGTCCAATTTTAACGATTGAACGAAGTTTTTGTTTGGCTACGTCAGTAAGTTTGTCATCTAGCGCAACCTTTATTCAAATTGTTTAGCATTTTGACGGAATTTTCGATTTACAGTGTTCACATATCCAATCCAAGGTGCACCATCGATTATCTACAATTCGATTATCGACGGGTACTTGACTTCAGGTTTCTACGGAATCGAACCATTTCCCTGAACTTGTTTTGAAAGCATTTGCATATATAAGTTCACTATAATGCCGTACTTCATTTAATATATCTTGAACACCAATAATAAAATTATTTCGCGATAAAATCACGCCCTCAAAAATTCTCCATGTTTGAATAGAATTCGAGCATATGAATAATTTAATCAGAAAATACGAAGCTTTAATGGTTGATGGTTTCTTTTTTAAAGCTCTAACTTGAATTTTTTGGAAGTTTTCATGAGGGAACCTTGCAATACAATACGGTTTTCATTCGATTTATTATTCGAATTAATTTCACGAAGAAAAATACTATTGAGAATTCTACATGAAAAGTTCTGGTTCATTAGAATGGTGTTTCAGTTCAGAATTTAGATGGTACAGAGAGTATTTGGAACGACCACGATAATGAATATGAGATAACAATTAAGGTGTGGATTTATTTTCCAGCTATTCGGTTTGGCGTTCGGGATTTGCTTGTGCAGAGCACTTCAGCGAGAAAAGCGGATTTTTGAGCAGCGAGGCTACTGAGACATTTCGTGGATGTCACACATTTTCCGGCCATTTTTAAAGAAAGGAAATTCGGAAAAATGAGACGGGAATATTCTGTTTTTGAACGTTTTCATGCAAAAAGGATGTTTGTACGTGTTCCAACGCTTTTCTTCTGCACCTGTTGAAAAAGTGATTAATGGAGGTTTATTAAATAAGATCGAAGGATTCTTTGTGATTCATTCCCTGGTTTTTATAGGATCAACAATTGAAAAAATAGGCTGCTGGTATATTCAATCCTTTCAAATTGAGCTCCGAAATCACGTGTTCAAAATCATAATCTCGACATATGCCATGTTTTACGAAGCTTCGATGATTCAGCATCGCTGTTGCATCACCTGCTTTGCCTTGGTAACTAGCTGAAATTTGTCTTATCATTGAACCACTGCTACACTATTGAGGTTTTATAGTTTTATTTTATCGATTAAATAGCTAAATTTATGAGGCATAAATTTATGAGGGCAGTAACCTTTGACACTTTCCCATTGATTCGAAAGCATTCCAGTCTCATCATACGCGTGCAAGCATGTCATGTCGCACTCGCTGTAAAGCATTGATACATTTTTATTTCTTATTTATTATTTGGAATTCGGAATAATTTATGTTAGTGACACCGGCAGGTATGATTGGTAAGAGAAAAACTTAAAGCGTTAACGCAAGGAAAAGGTAAAAGAAAAGAGAATCGCGCAATTTCAAATATTTTGTAAATTTTTCAGAGGACACTACGAAATTCCACACTTGCCCGGGGAATACTAAATTCTATATAAAAATGACGCGAACAGTGTTCACATGAATTCGATGATTTTATCGATTGAACTGAGAAATGATATCATAGTCTGTTATGAAAGAGAAATGTTAAGTTCGTTTTCGTTTTTTTACATAAGTCCATCGCTTCTTTTTTCGGCTGACGGGTCCTGTAAAAATCCTCATATACTTTTTCCTGTTCATAAATTTTCAGTTCATCATGCATCCAAGGGGCACGCACCAGAACTCGCCCGCACAGAAATCAACCCTCCGCCCCCTGCGCTTGGCGGTCCACCCTCCGCGCTTTGCGGTCTGCCCCCGCCAAGGCACCTAGTCTATCCTTGCGTAACAGACCCCCACCAGCAAGAAGCTAGAGGGAGCCGCCGTTGACAACTTGGATAGCAACAAACGAAATAACAAACAAATAAGTTGCACCCTGCCTATAAACTTCCACCCTGAAAAAATAAATGAATGGGATAGCAAAAATAACTTGCGCAGTGCAATAATTCCTCATGCACTTTTTTGCATATAATTTTTTCAAATCATTTATTACCGATTGTTTCTTGTCTGGAGGGAGTTTGATAATGCAGCATACGCTAATTCCATATAGAGCAATGACTATATACAGTACAATGCATGGTCTGCTGTCAAGCACTTACTACATGCTGGATGCCAGTATATTTTATATCATCTGAATAACAGCATTCAGAGGAGGTGCTGTGAGCCCTCGGATTTTAAAAATTCTTTAAAGGATACGGATTTTGCAAGTGAAGCTGATCTTAACACGCACGGTCGCTTTCAAGTGAATATTGAAACAGAAGGGCTCTGCTCCTGACTCTCTGTCCTTCCAATAAGGAATGCATTCCTTATTAGACGGACAGGGGTGGAACCCTTAACTATACTGTATAGGATGCTCAAATAAATAGCTCCCTCTAGCTCCTTGCTGGTGGGGGTCTGTCACCCAAGGAAAGACTAGGTGCCTTGGCGGGGGCAGACCGCCAAGCGCGGGGGGTGGACCGCCAAGCACAGGGGGCGGGGGGTTGATTTCTGTGCGGGTGAGTTCTGGTGTATGCCGGCATCCAAGCTTACACAATGCCTAAAAGAACAAGAAGAAATTTGGACGAATTCCAGTGACACCTATTCAGTTTGTCAGAAAGATTAATTTTACCTTCAGAAATGTTTCCGCAGTGTGGGAGATAAGCTCACACATCAGCGGCATGACCCTCTTGAAATTCTTGAACACCATTCAATATGGCATACACCGTGATACACCAAAGCTTGCCCGCACAGAACTCACCCCCCCCCCCCCCGCCCCCTGCGCTTGGCGGTCCGCCCCCGCCAAGGCACCTAGTCTTTCCTTGTGTGACCGATCCCCACCAGCAAGAAGCTAGAGGGAGCTGCAGGTATTGGTCTCACACTTGGCGGCTCATGTAAATCCTATTAATTCTCTTGGATGGATGGTGCATATGTTTCTTACGAAATTCAAGGATGGGTTGGGATGTAGGAAATTGACAGTCATCATCTGAGCATGCGGTAAAATAAAGGGACAAGTGATAATGGAAAGTAAGAGGGCAGGTTTAGTTTTTAAAAAACCTTCATATTAAATGAGTTCATAAATGAATGCATTTTTGTAAAGGATTTTTATGCCAGGGTTTTGGAGTCAATTGTTTGTATCATAATCTTTTTTGAGTCAGCTTACTTTTGCACTTGCTGCTCATCATTTAATGACAAGCAGCAATTGAAGTGATGTACAGTAATGCTTTTTGTTTCTATGCTCATGGGATATGGGAAAGATTAAGTGTCAAGGACGCGCATCCGATTAGGCAATACGGTAATAGTATTCACCAACAATATTTTTCCTATGCTTCAGAATGCTGCTGGACCCATCTCCAATACAAACAAAATATTCACCGCAAAGATTATTCGCAATATCAACAAGGAATGGATAAGTTTCCCCGAAAGCACAGCATACCCCTGGTAAAGTGGAGTCTTAATTCAAGCTGTCCTTAGCCGTATTTCTGGTTCTCACCGCTGCTTACATGTTCTGAGTTCATTATTTGAAGCTACAGATTAAAGGAAATACTGATTCATTTGTGCCAAACATTTGCACCCTGACAATCCATGAAACTTCCAGCTGGTCTTTTTTGTGTTATTTTATTGAAGGTCTTTTTTGTGATATTATATTGAATGTCTTGGAGCGCCATCGACCATCACCAGCACAGTAACGTTCAAGTAGACCTGATGGCCTGAAGAAAATTAGAAAATAATCCGACAAATTTAAAGAGCTGCCAAAAATCTTTGATTTCAGGATGCATTATATATTTGAGCATCCTAGTATATTAAGGGTTCCAAAGAGTGAAAGTCGAGAAGAGTTGACATACAACAGGTTGCATGCATCAGTGTCTTCCCCCAAAAATACCCTGATTACTTTGCCTCATGGCCCAACTTTATTTTTTTGACTTGTGAAAACTATAAAATGCAGATTATTCTTATCCTTCAATGTATCATTATCTTCAATTCAATGTCATTTTTATTCTGCCTCAATAGTTTTTATATGCAATCAACTAAGATCTGTCTCTATATAAATGGCATGAAAAGTTGGCTGCTGTCATGAAATATATATGCATCATGTAACATTCAAAGACTCTGCCAATATATGTAAGAGCCAAATCACATGACAAGGTTTTGGTTTCCCACAATAAACTGAAGTTGCTCCATCATTTTCAAGCATCATCAGAGAACAATTATAAATGCCATTAAATTTCTCAAAGAAATATAAAATTCATGAACACTATAAAATTCAAGAAGACTTGAAAATACGTAATGTTACTACGCTGGATATACAGTCTGTTCATTGGTACCAAGCATGCAACAGTTACTGGAAAACTTGGATAGCACCAATAATTAACTGGAATAACAACAAAGAAGTTGCACACTGACAAATTACACCCTGCAAAAATTAACTGTGATAGGAAAAATCACTTGCACAGTGCAACAACTCACACACTTTTTTGCATATAATTTTATATATATATATATATTTTTTACGCGGTTTCTTGTCTGCTGGAGGGAGTTTGAATGTACTGGACAGTATATGCTAATTCCACATGCTAGAGCAATGACCTCAATAATGATGCATGGTCTGTCTAGCAGTTACTCAAGTGTTGGTGGTATTTTATACCCTCTGAATGGCATTCTGAGGAGGTACAGTGAGCCTGGGTTTCTAAAAAATTTTAAAGGATACGGATTTTGCAAGAGAAGCTAGCTCACCTTGATTAACACCACTTTCAAGTGAATTATTGAAACAGCAGAAGGGCTTCACCCTGACTGTCCTAATAAGGAATTAGCATGCATTTGAACATTTTGTTTGTCTTGGAGATGGGTCCAGCAGCGTTCTGAAGCATAGGAAAAATATTGTTGTTGAATACTATTACGGTATTACCTAATCGGATGGGCGTCCTTTTTTTTTTTTTTGCATATCCCATGAGCATAGAAACCTGAAGTATTACATCACTTCAATTGCTACTTGTCATTGAATGATGAGCAGCAAGTGGCAATTTGACAAAGCTGACTCAAAAAAGATTATGATACAAACTATTGACTCCAAAACCCTGGCATAAAAATCCTTTACAAAAATGCATTCATTTATGAACTCATTTAATATGAAGGTTTTTTAAACTAAACCTGCCCTCTTACTTTCCATTATCACTCGTCCCTTTATTTTACTGCATGCTCAGATGATGACTGTCAATTTCCTACATCCCAACCCATCCTTGAATTTCCTAAGGAACATATGCACCATCCATCCAAGAGAATTAATAGGATTAACGTGAGCCGCCATGTGTGAGACCAATACCTGCAGCTCCCTCTAGCTTCTTGCTGGTGGGGATCGGTCACACAAGGAAAGAATAGGTGCCTTGGCGGGGGCGGACCTTCAAGCGCAGGGGGCGGGGGGGGGGGGGGTTTTGTGTGGGCAAGCTTTGGTGTATGCCCCTTCAATACGCTACGAAATGTGCACCAACCTTGGGACTGTGCTAGATTTATAAACTTTAATCCTGGATTTAGCTCCACCTTCACTTAGCATCACGCATTTCCGCTAAATACATTTTCATTTTTTGCGTGTTGTTCTTCTACAGTCTTCATGTATATGATGTCAATTTATTCTGTATTGAGAATTTTCTTGTCCATTCTAATTCCACGGATGTGTGGCTTTGTCAGTCTCAGACCGAATAAAATCCATTTTTCCACTGAGCAGCACAGTTGCCAACTTATTCTTGACGTATTATACAGCTACAACTACCGTAATATCACGTGAACCAGGTATTTCTTTGCGGATAATAATGCTTAAAACAATTTGATGGTCCTGGTATAATGTAAATGGCTAATTTAAAGGTAAATCATCTGTGTTGATGCCTGAGTGGAATACAAAAAAAAGCATGCTCATTAACCCTTGGATGTCAATGGGTTCTCTTCCATTCTGCCGCAGAGCTGGGATATTTTGGGCCAAAGGTACATTGCGGTTTGCCTGTAGGTCACCAAAAAGGGCAAACACTAGCCCCAGCTAGGGGGCCTAACTATAAGTCAGCCCTCCTGCGTTCTCCCCAAAGTTGGACTTTATTTGCATAAACCTTTCTAGGATCCTTCTCTTTTGGAGCAGATGAAATATTCAGGAAGAAAAGCAATTGAAGACCTTTTTGAATGGCTTTTGAAGATTTTATCAGCTGGTGACACTTTCTGGAAAATCTCAGCTCCAATACCAATCACAGCTTCTTACATCCTTCAAAAAATCCTTTGCATTTCTGTTCCAGCATTTTCTTTGAACATTTGGAGCAATGGCGGTACAAGTTGAAAAATGTTGAGTGAAGAGCATTCAGATTACTGTGAATTGGTTTCAAGGGAATTTGGACATGGACTAGATCACTAGATGAAAATTTGGCTTATGGGGGTTTCCAACAGAGGGAGTCCTTAGCTCTGAAAGTACTGAGGTGCAGAAAAATGCAAGAAAGGCCAGTCATGAAAAATTGATGGGATATGCACAAACATAAAATATCATCAACATTCTAAAAGTACAGAACATGTGTTTGACATTGAAGATCAATGATTCATTTATTCATTATAAATAGGCTTAACTACAGAATACATTAAAAATGCATTCTGAATGCATTTCAGAAAAAACTTTCAGTACAGCAACACAGAAAAAAAAGAAAGATGTTTCAGAAGAAGCTGGGCATAACAGTTATGCATAGCAAATGCGTTTTGAATGCATAACTGTTATGTGCAGCAATGCCTGTAACAAATTATTTGCTGGGCCAGAAAACAGTACCAAAAGTTTGGATTAATTTAAAAATTCCATTTTATTTACATTTTTATTGCAAATTGTTGGAACAAAAAATGTATGCTTCAATTACTAAACAGCAGATTTAATTTTACCAGAATCCTAAATTGATCCAACCCAATTCAAGCACAGTAACTCTAATGTTCTTAAATATTCAAGTCCTCTCCCATATCCTTTTTGAGTACAGAATCTATAGTCAACCCCAGCCTGACCAACCTTCTATGTCAAAGGAATTTTTGCCTAACAAACTGTCTCTAGGGCAGGGTTTTTAATTGCTTCGCAAGTAACCCCATTTACAAGTGCAATCAAAATCAAAATGCTTGCAATTTTGATTTGGCAATGAGCAATTTCTGGTAAGAAATTTTGATTTTGATTGGGCATTGCTTTTTTGCAGTGCTTTCAAATTCACTGCTTGCAATTGGGGTAAACCAATAAAATTGCAATCAAAATTCTTTGCATAATTTTTGAACCTTATAGGATAAATGATTTTTGGGATGTAAAATTCAATTATTGCCGCATTTCGATGAAAAATAATGTTCTTCCTTTGAAGTTTTGGATGGGACCATAGTTATCCACTTTCCACAAAGGGGAGGCAGTAACAATGGTGGCACCCCCATCTTTGGGAAGTGCAGAGAACTATGCTTCATCCATGTAAAACATTATTGGCTTGAAATTGCGATTTTGATTGGGGAATAATTTTTGTGCAGGAATGCAATTGCAATTGGGGAATAATTTTTGCACTGGATTGCAATTGCAATCGGGCAATTATATTTTTGATTGCAAATAACAACCCTACGTTCAACAATTATGTTTTATCTCATTCAATTCATAGAATTATTCAAGAAGAGAACATTGAAAAATGGTGGAGTGAGGAACAAATTTCAGATATGCATTGAAAAACATGTCACACGGACATTTTTACCTGACCATGACGTGTACCCTTTTTTGTCCCTTTTTATTGAAAAAAGGTGGCGTTGGTACTGGAGAAAAAAAGGCTGCATGTACTGTAGTATATTCTGCAAAATGTTCATTGTGACCTAATAATGTATCACAGTCATATAATGACCAGCTCATTAGGGCTTTCTTTCCATTCACTCATAATGCTGAGATCTGCTCATGGATTTCAAACCAATTGTTGAGGCCTTCAATCACTGGGCTAATCCTTGAATTCATGACACAAACTCACCGCATACCTCGGAATAACTTGCTCTTCCAAGATCGAGTCTCCTTGAAAGAAAGTCCGTTAGCATATGTTTGCACCAATTGAAGGCCTTGAGGGACGAAGCAAATTTCTTTTCTTCTTGAACTTGTGTTTCTCTTGTTTCGTTCCTGACAACGCGGACAATATGCAATAAATGCCATTGAACTGTTATTTTAGATCCCTTGGAAACACGCCACACACTTCAGCTCTCGTGAATTCATTCTGGAAGAGCTGCTTGTCAGTGCAGTCGGCAGCAGTTTATGTCAGTGCTCCTTTGTGCAGTCGAGTGTCTCCCTCGTTTTTGCCACCGTCACTTCACGACACTCACACGCATGCGATGCCCCTTTTCTAAAAACCACGGATGACGTCTGTCAATGATAACAAGATCCGAAAGTGTCATTCCAAGATTGAAGAAATGTCTGCAAGTCGTGACCCATCTGAAAAAAGCTTGATAAGGGTGTCCTTCATAAAGGACCTCTCTCACCTGTCTGAAACGGTAAAACCCACGTCAATAGATCCTCGGCTCTATGCCCCGATTAATGCGATATTTTTTGGATTGTAAAACGCGAGATACTCAAGAACCTTGAAAAAATTGGAACAAGGTTACACTGGATCGACAGCGTGGCTTTATCAAATCAGAAGCCGTTTATCAGAGGCTCGACGCATTCAGTTGAAATTGCGTGTAATTCGGTGCAACTTTGTGGAAAATCGTGTTATGAGTTGTCTGTTATGAAAGACTGTAAACAAAAGCGTGACGTCAATCCGATCAGTGGTTGCTATTTTTGTTGAGTTGGCTGCCAACCCTGATAAGATTTCTGATCGTGAAAGTACTCTACTCAGAATAAATGTACCAGGGGTCTAACAAATGTTCTTGGGACCGACATTGAAGCGCCACATGATTGAGCTGAAAACCACCTTTGTTAAAAAAAAACATTATTTCGCATAATAAAAAATACTTTCCTTTTTGACGTATTTTTGGAACAGTTTTCCAAAAGTCGCCCTATTTGGCAGAATTCTGTTTTTCACGCAAAATAAGCCAATCTCGCATAATTTTTTTTAAATGTGCCACAGCTTTTCCTTCAGAATTCTTGAAATTGGCATGACATTAATTCAAGGATTGCCCTCATTAATCGATCACAGATTCCGCAATTTTGCGGAACAGCCGCGCCTTCATGTAGTCATCGTAACTTGGGATAAGAATGGTCGGATGTGAAGGCGGCTATGGTTGACAATGGTGGAATTACCCATGATAGACCGGTGGCAACTCTTGGAATCCTTGCCATGCCAATTACAGAAATTCTGAAGGGATACCAGATAAGGGCGACTCCTCTTTTGAGTGAATAGCAAGAAGTTGACAGGGCAACTTTTGCAACAACAAAAAATCCAAAAATCCGTCAACTGTTCTGCATGTTTCCTTCCTGTGCAAAATAATGCATTTTTAAAAATAATAATGGTTTTCAGTTCAATCATATGCCGTTTCTATTTATATCCCAAGAACTTTCGTTGAACCCCTGGTATATGTATCTTCATCCAGCTATATGTTCCACATTGATGGCTCATATCACCTAGCGATAATTGAGAAGCTTCAAGGATTTAAAAAATGTTATTTCGACTTTTATTTGATGGATAGTGAAATGTTCATTGGGATATGGAAATGCGTGATAATTGAGAGAATAATTTTAGCTTGGAAATACTGTACAAGTTGTATATACTCTTTGTGATTCAGAGGCAACTTTTTGGTTTGGAAGCGGAGTATCTACTTATTATTCTAGTCAACAGGGACAATGATTTTGCACCTGGAAGGGTTTCTTGCAAACGAAAGGTCAAGATTTTTTGAAAAAATGGTTCATTTTTTCGTAAATGACATAAAGAATATTCAATATAAGTGCATAGTTTGTTATGACCTAGCACATTCTGCAAGTAAATTTCTGCTTGTTATTGATAATACTGAAATAACTTTTTTTTGAATAATTTCCCTTCAGAAGCCTCCTGTCATTGTCAAAAAAGTGATGATTCAGAACTTCAGATGCATATTGTGTTTGGAAGCTTGAGCTTACAGTTTCAAGGAATATGATACAGTATATCAAATATTGCTAAAAATTTCCACCATCTTCATCTGGGGCAGCTTTATTTACACTTTTGGTTCAGATCAGGTATCTGCTGTGGATTTAATTTAATTTTTTAACTTGCTCACAGCTAAAAAGTACTTGAATGACAGGGCAGTAAAGTAGCGTATAGACTCAGTTTAACTTGAGGGATAACAAGAGGTTTTGTTCAAATCCAGAAACAGAAATCAAAATCTAAATGCATTGAATGGTGTATATGCTGACAAGTAGGGAATGGAGCTTATTTATCAATCAATCAAACAAGAGTGATGGACAATAATTTTACAAAAGGAATGCATTGTGTCAAAGTAAAATTTGTTTCAATATAGTGCTGTGTGCTGAAATGCTAAATTTCTAGAAAAAGTTTTTAATATATCATGTGACGCTTGAAGGAACAGGCAATGATATATTTGGAAGGGCAGGAAGAGGACGTAAACTATAGTGCAATGAACGTGAACATTCCCAAATAAATCATGTGATAATAAAAATGAAGATTGTCAGAGCAGATTGACAGGTGGAAACTTCTTATCCGAGAAACTGTTTATTGCCTTCATGCTATATGAATATGAAGTACCAATTAACTGCAAATATTATCTCTTAAGGATCAAACATTTCATTTTTGCTAGAGTGCATCAGCTGCTTTTCAGCTTAGATGATGCCCTTGCATCGATCCCCTGATATTTCTAATCTATCCCGGCATGCATTATCAATATATTTATGGAGCATCTTGACCAGTGGTACTACATATATTGCTTGGATCATAATGACTCTTGACATCCTCAAAGTAATATTTGATCTACAGGATGTTCTAAGACAATACTGTGAACCAATTGTAATAATCTTGATTCATTGATAAGCAAGCTTCATTTTTGGTATTCACAAGGTTCAAACAATCTTCTCACATCCAAAGCACCTCTGCTCCCCACCCACATCCATCCAAATAAATATATCCATTACATCAGGGTGGAAAACAATATATATCTATATTATGTATCTGTGTACATGATTTCATTATACTGTACAGTATATCTAGAACTAGCATATATCATCACATTCCATCTAGCCCATCCTTGATCACTAATGCTTGATCTACAATCTATATTTTACATAGGTGCAAACAGCATCTATATATAGCTAACACCAACACACATGTTCATTTTGGACATGGACTTGACTCAACCTCATGCAATGCTTCACACACATCCTTTCTGGATGCTGGCTTGGCACATCCCATTTTAAACCTAGTTAACATGTTCCTTCAGGATGCTTATGGAACAAGTCATTCAAACATTTTTCTCTGATGTGTTCCACTGATTGGAAATGCTCACACATCTCTTTCTCTGTCATCTTCCCATCCTTTGGGTACATGAGCACTACATGGGATACTCCCTGTTTTTGTCAACAATGCATTTGTTTTGCACATGTACCAAAAGAACATGATGTGAGCTCAAAGTTGGATGCATTCCTTACATGTCCTTTTCTGATTTTATTTGCATTTGTTCTTCCTGGGTAGGCAAATATCAATTATAAGTAGAGCTTTTACTGTGAGCCTCAAGTATAATACTGCAACAAATCCTAGTTGAAATTAATTTTAGATTACAGGTTGCAATCTGCAATAAGGGTAGAATTTATCATACAGATTTTAGGTATTATGTTAATGAATTATAAATGATGATAGTGACAGAGACAAATTGCTAAAAATTGGTAGACATTTCTATAAATTTTCAAGATTTTTGGCAATGAGGAATCAATGCTCCGGCATTGTTAGTTATTTTTCCCAACCATATTTTTTATTTTTTCCCCCTCAAATACCGCTCAAATACATATTTTTTTACGTGAGCATTCCTGGAATCACTGCAACATTCATTTTGCTTGGCTTGTTGGTTGTCAAATTTCACACATGAGCACACAGCTTCAATTCCTAAGCTCCCACTCGCGCTTTTAGTTCAAAGTTTCGAATATTCGTGACGAGCGTGGCAGCGGAGACTATAAGTGTTCGCCTTCAAATCATCTTTATAAGTTTTTTATTTGTCATGTAGGTGTCGCTTTACAAATGACTTATTCAAAGTTCCCTCGTCAATTCGGTGCGTATAATGAAATGTAACAAAAATTGTGTTTTTTTCCACCGCATGACAATGCGAAGATTGATTGAAAGCGACCCATTTCCAATCAAGACCTTTGAAGAATGCGTACCTAGATGAGGGTGTTCTTGAGAAAATGACGAACAAACTTCTCGGAAAAAGTCCGTTGAAATCGGATTACTCAGCGGGTGTATATAGTCACTTGACACGTGCATACAGTGCTGTATTTTTCTTTCATGCGCAATTATTTGGAAACTGTTGTGGCTTCTTTTGGATCATGCATCGCGTCTCCATCCGAGAATAGAACAGAAATCCCCAACGGAATTTAAAAGCTAAGCAAATGCTTATCTTGGCGGAATAGACTTTTCTCATGTGTTCGAGCCTCAGGCCAAGGAGAGAATACAGAAATAAGCTTTTTGCACTGGAGGAAAGTTGGACACTATAACAATTCGTTTCATTTCCGGAATGCCAGCTTTTGAAATTTCACTATAGGGAATATGTTCGCATTCTTATGTATAGAAAAACAAACACAATTCTACTTCAAAAAGTGTCCTCAGCTTCAGACAGGGACGATTTGAGACCCTAACGAATAGGAAACCGTCAAATTTTGAGACAAGGTTGGAAATATACAAAAACCTGTTCGATTATTCAGCAATATATATAAACTGAACACACAGAAATTGCGTCCAATATTTGCAAATAGGGATAAAGTCCAGTACGGCGAAACTCCATCTCATATGAATTTGGGTAAACCAATTATTTTCTTGTTCCCAGCAGTTTCTTCATAGGGATAATATGTTATGATTTCATAATGTCAAAGTAATTTTCCTCTATAATCGCAGTATAGCAAATTTTTGTTACGAATATGTACGCATAGGCCATACGAGATTAAAAAACCTTCAAAATGCTAATCTTCATGATATTATGTCTATAAATTGATAAGATAACTTGATTTAACTTTTTGAATTTCCCTAATTCTTTCATCGAAATCATTTGGAAAACCGGAAAATTCATTAATGAGAAAATACTGTATTTCAAATCCATTATTGCTTGTTTCCCAAAATTATTACATGCTCAAAAACTATGAGTCTCGTTGTAACAAATTCATCATTACAGTACAACACATTTCTCTTAGGCCCCTGACGGAAGTTTTTTGTTACCAGATTTCGGTGTATGAACACTAAGAGGTGCATAAACCTGGAAAAACTGATTTGAGTAGAGTAAAAATGTCTCAAAATACAGCGTGACTCTTCCGTATTCTGAATTTAGAAGCCAGTGTAAATCATCTTCATTATCAAGATTCTGTCATGGGAGAAGAGATAAAATTGCTGCTGCACTCTCGCGAAGCTCAGATAAAACATTCCAGCAGTCGAAAAGCATAAAATATTGCACCGCTTGCCGCACGTGGATTTCAGCTCAATAAACAAAAGCCAGAAGAGCGAAACTCAGGCCAATAAGGTAAGTTACCCGGAGGGTAAAGTACCCTATTCATTTTTTCGCAGCCATGAAGTTCACGGGTAGCCTTGCAGAACAAGCAGAACTTTTTTCCGGGTTGCTTGCCGACGTGCTCCAGCTAATTTGATGTAATGGAATGCTTGATGAGCTAGGCAAGCATGTATACACGCATAAGCTGGGAAAGATTCCTCTTTTCAGGAATGGAGGAGCAAGAATCTAATTTGCTCACCCCGGGCTGCTCTTCTTCAGCGAGCAGAGAAGGGCTAATTAAAACGGAGATCCCGCGGGATTACAATAAGCCGGCATGTTGGTGATGACGCAAAAATCTTCCATCTTGCCCTTGCATGAGCAGCAGTACTGGACCAGTACTTTGGCAAAGGCAATTTTCGCGGCATGTTAAACACGCCGTTCCTTAATTCAATGAAGAGATTACAAAGTCAAATTCAGCATCACACCATCCTTTATCCCAGAGAGGAATCTCACATGAACTGATAAATTTTTGGAGAGCCTAAGTCATTAACCTTGACATTTTTATCTTCAAATTCAGGCGAGACTTTTATATTATTTATTTGTCTCTATAGCCCTACTCTTGGATGTAGGTCTGCAATTGTCTCCACAAAACAAGAAAGATTTCTGGTGTTGTGGAGACAGTTTCGTATATCGAGGAATAAAGAGGAATGACTTCAAAACGGAGATAAAAAACTAAACAACAATGATAAGCTTGGGACTGCCTATGAATTCCTGATAGAATTCTGAAGAATAATTTAAATTTTACTTCAAGAACTTTCTTTAAAAGTGGAAAAGAAAATCTCTCGAAAAATCTCTGGGGTGACAATTCCCTGCAAAGACTGCTGGTCGAACTGTGTACTGTATTACAAGAAAGAAGACCTTTGATTAATTTGTTGACCATGATCTATTGCTTGATGAAGTCGCCATACAATTTTTGAAGCCTTCGATTGGCTGAGGAAACATAAATTGAAGACGTTCCTGTGCCAGGGGAAGTATGGTTTTGGAGAGGGGAAACTTATTCTCATATCTTCCAGTTTTGCTTCTCATGTTGGTGGTTTATCCCCCTGATGAACTTTTAACCTCAATTAACAAAGCATAAATGTAATAGTTAGCGCAAAAAAGCAGACTTTTTCACATTTTCCACGCACAGAAAATGTTTGTCCCTTCGATTAAAAAAATCGCACTAATTGACACCCTCAGCATTACATTAAAACCTGTGAAGAAAAGACGCAGGCCAAAAACTCGTGGAATTTTCGCATAAAATGCACCTTGAAAATACTCGAAAATGCCCAAAATTATGAGGGTGGCAGCAAAAACTGCCAGAAAAAACAATATCCATGCAAAACTGTTCCGAACTTTAAAGCACATTTCCTCTAGCAATAATTATCTGCTGTGAAGGACAGTGAGCCGCTCCAACAGCTGACATTGAAGTTCTCAAGAATGGTTGCACAAATGAGTTTTTGCAGAACCCTAGGAAAGTAAGCAGCTTATTATACAAGAAGAGAATCGAGAGAAGATGCCCTTTTTTAGTTATACGAGGCTACCTGAAATAGGCAGCATTATTGTTGTGCCTCGTTTCACCCATTTCCCGGGATATACTATAGGTGGGCCCCGACCAGACCAGGGTCTCTTTCCCTCTTGAAAGCGGTCGAAGTGTCAATATCTGTGAGGAATGCCTCTTTCTTCTGTATAACAAATTCCGGTCCCGTCCCTCCTCTCACAGAGCGAACCCTGCTCTTTGTTGCCTTCCTATATATTCTCACCTGAAATGACAGAGGTCCGGAGAACCCATTTGATATTGCACTCATGTGCGAGTGACGCGCAAGTCAGCTCAAATGATCAGATGGTCAAGAAGCACGTTCACGTTATTTCCCCCGACATGTGTG
This sequence comes from Notodromas monacha, assembly GCA_905338405.1. Lineage (NCBI taxonomy): Eukaryota > Metazoa > Arthropoda > Ostracoda > Podocopida > Cyprididae > Notodromas > Notodromas monacha. Next base: position 17,879 of record CAJPEX010002874.1, read on the forward strand.
TTTTTTTTAGTGTGCTTATTCTATCGCATTTCTGCGAACAATAAAAAGGAAGCAGAACATAAAATGTACGCTCGAACAAGATGACAACAATCGGTAAGAAAAATTATTCTCACATTGTTTTCTTCTCCACACACGTATTTTTCAAATTCGAATTGCAGTCATTGAAAATGTGTCTTTACACATGAAAAAAGCTCAGCCATGTTTAATTTTTAAAAATGTACTGCGTGTTTCAATGAATTTCTCATTAGCTAAATTAATCCTAAAATTTTAGAAATTCTACAACCCTGAACATATAGAAAGGGCAGTTCTACACTTTATTGATATCATTTCTATATGAAGCCCCTTTTCTGTATAATTATTACTCAAATGTCATACGGAAGGAGCACAATTAAAGAGCTCCGCCTGGTTTTCCTGGGGTCAAGTCCTTCAAAATATGCACAAATCTATCAGCCAAATTCGAGAATATTCTTCGAAGTTTTGCGCATTTAAAACTTGCATTCAAAAGAACCAAAATAACGTCCGACAGGTTAACAGAAGTTACTATAATTGGGACTTGCACGGGTGTCGGGAACATTCCAGTTTGATTATCTGCGTCGAATTTTCAACAGCTAACTTCAATATAGAAATTTCAGACGATCCATCACTTTTCCAGAAATGAACTATTATAATTTTTATCTTGAAACGTGAGGTATACGATATATATGCCATAGAAAAGCACGTCAGACAGTGGGACCCCAACATACGGACACGGCGACGCTTGGATGGTTCAACTTAGGATTACAAACAAACAAAAATCGTTCTGAAACATCTTGATGATGTCTCAAGAGGCGCACTTTTACCCAAAATTTTTAGAAAAATAGACACATTTTATTTCTCTGAATCCTGATATTTCTCTGGAATAAATTGAGCTACTGTATTTATTTTTAAAAAATTAAAAATATATTTCACCATAAAGCTACTCTAATTCTCAATCAAAATCAGGCTAAATTTGTGATTGCTTTTTTACATCAAGTTTTCACGGTAAAGTCAGACTTGTTATTTTTCTTTGAGCTCTTTCTGATGCCAAAATATCAGATTCTGCGTAATTTTCTTCAGCACAGTTATTTTCTGCATTTTGAAGTTGAGAAAAGAAAGTCCATTCAATTTTTGGAGTTTTTCTTCTCAGTATGAACGCTCCGACATAGGGACAAGGTCCAAGCACTCGTTGCGTCCGCATATATATCTGGGTCCCACTGTAGAAGTAATTTACAGTACTTCATCCTGTATCAAGAAAATGTTTACGTATTTTCAGTAACCTGCGTTAAGTCATGTATGACGGAAGGAACGAAGCGTCGCAGAAAATCATTTGTCTGAAGTACATGATTTTTTTCGTCAACATCTTGAACTGGGTGAGAGGAAACGATTCTATTTTTGGGTCAAAAGCTTTTTCATTTGATCAACACTACCGGGATATATAAACACGCAGAAATGTTACCTAATTCAGTGTGTGCTGTACTTGACTTCAGAGAACGAATAACCAGACTTGCCTACGTATGGTGTGTGAAAAAGATTAGCAAATGCAAAATACACTTGCATCTTCTTGAGCTCATCCTTTGCTTCGAGATTCCTGAATTCCCTCTCTCATTAAGATCTTTATGTACTTTTCCACGTTTAGAATTCGATGACTAACGGTGAGCAAAAATACACGGTGGAAGAAATGAAATTTCAAAATTTTTGCGCTCAGATATCTGTGCATATTTTCAATGGAGCTGCGCTATAGGTGTTCGAAGATGAGGTCCAACAGTTGAAATGTAAATTGCGGATAGATTTTTGGTCAAAATAGTCGACCATGAGCTCTATTGAATTTTACCTGTTCTGCAGCACTTNAAAGAAATTCGTGAGGTTTTTCTTTAAGACCTCATGCATAAATTATAATACAACACAGGTAAAACGCGCGCATCAGGCAAAATACATTCAATCAAAAATATACATATATCCAAGAGGATTTTCCTCTTGGATCCCCGCGGTGTCAAAGAAAATCCGTCACAGTGGCATCTGTCACTGTCAGCAATAAAAAGAGGGGGGAAAATAGGCGCTTGGCCTTCTACAGGGAAAAGCGTCACGCATTAATGCGGACGTTGTTTTGCATAGGAGAAAAACAAGGAACAGCTGCAGGGGGAGAAAATCACCACTTGTTCCTGGAAGGAAATAAAATGGGTAATTTCCGTATAGAGAACCTGCTACAAGTATAGAGTATCTAGGTTAACAACATCTTTTTTTTTCAGTGTGCTTATTCTATCGCATTTCTGTGAACAATAAAAAGTAAGCGGAACATAAAATGCTCGCTCGAACAAGATGACAACAATTGGTAAGAAAAATTATTCTCACATTTTTTCTTCTTCACTCACGTATTTTTGAAATTCAAAGCGCAGTCATTGAAAATGTTTCTTCACACATGAAAAAAAAGCTCAGCCATGTTTCATTTTCAAAAATTTACTGCGTGTTTCAATGAATTTCTCATCAGCTAAATTAATCCTAAAATTTTAGAATTTTACAACGCTGAACGTATAAAAACGGCAGTTCTCCACTTTATTGATATCATTTCTACATGAAGCCCCTTTTCTGTATAATTATTACTCAAATGTCATACGGAAGGAGCACAATTAAAGAGCTCCGCCTGGTTTTCCTGGGGTCAAGTCCTTCAAAATATACACAAATCTATCAGCCAAATTCGAGAATATTCTGAGAAATTTTGCGCATTTAAAACTTGTATTCCAAAGAACCATAATAACATCCGACAGGTTAACAGAAGTTACTAATTGGGACTTGCACGGGTGTCGGGAACATTCCAGTTTGATTATCTGCGTCGAATTTTCAACAGCTAACTTCAATACCTGTATAGAAATTTCAGACGATTCATCACTTTTCCAGAAATGAACTATTATAATACTTATCTTGAAACGTGAGGTATACGATATAAATGCCATAGAGAAGCACGTCATACAGTGGGACCCCAACATACGGACACGCCGGAGCTTGGATGATTCCAATTAGGAATACATAACGAACAAAAATATTTCTGAAACATCTTGAAAATGTCTCAAGATGCGGACTTTCACCCAACATTTTTAGAAAAATAGACAAATTTTATTTCTCTTAATCCTGATATTTCTCTGGAATAAATTGAGCTACTGTATCTATTTTTACCAAATTAAAAATATATTTCACCATAAAGCTACTCTAATTCCTAATCAAAATCAGGCTACATTTGTGATTGTTTTTTTACATCAAGTTTTCACGGTAAAGCCAGACTTGTTATTTTTCTTTGAGCTCTTTCTGATGCCAAAATAGCAGATTCTGCGTAATTTTCTTCAGCACAGTTAATTTCTGCATTTTGAAGTTGAGATAAGAGAGTCCATCGTTAAAAACCTCAAAAAGAAGAGTCATACTTGCGAGGCTGTATCCCTGTTCCAGGTTCGTGAGCAACGCAGGCGTATATATAGACCCAGGGTGACATCTTCATTAAATGTCATGAAGTAGGACATAGCACAGTGCTGTACGTCAACTTATCACATACCTCACGTGTAAAACTCACCGTCTAGATTTCTACAGGAATCTCATGTGCAAGTGACTCAGAATGTAAGCACACATTAAGAATTTGATTTCATGGCGCAATATTCCGAGGTTGTTCATAACTGATAGCGAGCGACGAGAGGAAACCTATACACTAATCGAAACGCGGGTTGATCTCTTCATTTGAGCCCCGCTTCCGCATTGCTTCGAAAGTAGACATTCTCGTCAGCATTTCCCCAATAACACATGATCAAGTGAATATATTCATATAAGTCAGAAGATTATTGAACGCATTACAATTTCGAGCAATACGGTAAAATTCTGGCTTATTTGCGCTGACATATATGGGGACTTAATTGGGGAGGGAGGTTGAAGTAAAATTGTAAATTTCATTGCCGGTATAAGTGGAGATCTTTTACAAATGCATAAAAGTCATTGGACGCAATTCAGTACATACTGCCTTCCTTGCTTCGCAGCGTCTTTTAGTAAACAGACTTCATGTACTAAAAAAAGCAGTTGTAGAACTTGACCCACTCTCAAAACGATTCTATTTTTGGGTCAAAAGCTTTTTCATTTGATCAACACTACCGGGATATAAACACGCAGAAATGCTACATAATACAGTGCGTGCTGTACTTGACTCGAGAAAACAAATATCCAGACTTGCGTGACGTATAGTGTATGAAAAAGATTAGCAAATGCTAAATACACATGTATCTTCTTGAGCTCATCCTTTGCTTCGAAATTTTCTAAATTCCCTCTCACAATAAGATCTTTGTGTACTTTTCCACGTTCAGAATTCGATGACTAACGGTGATCGAAATTACACGGTAGAAAAAGACTTTAAAGTTTTAAAAACGCGAGTCTATAGACACGTATAAAAGTTACCTCGACGCGATATCCACAAGCTTCTACTCCAGGTTGTCAACTTTACATTTAACGCCTATCTAAAAACCAGTTTTATCAGGACCATGAGCTCTATTGAATTTTACCTGTTCTGCAGCACTTGGATTTGTTCGAAGATACAGTACCTGATTTTTGAATGCCAGTCAACAGTGTCATGATACACAACCAAAATAAGTGAATTTCGCGATCACACACAAAATGACGCATCGGACAAAAAAACAAAAATTCTGATTTTCCCCTCATGAGCATGAAATAACTGCTGACTGTGCTGAGTCAACATTTTTTTCTGCTGGACGCAAAAAATAAACTTCTATATTTACGGCAGAATCGATTTGTTCTTCCACCTTCATTTCAATCGAATTGCCTACTCTTATTTTTAGTGCTCAAAATATCTATATACTTTGCACTAGCACGTGAATAAATGCGCTGTAAAATTTATCAAGCTTGCACAACAGCAGGGAATCCATCACAGATAATAAGTTCATCGTCATGGTTTTGTTTTGATTCGCAATATTCGACCGCACAAAATGCTTTTTTCACCTGATGCTTCATTTATCCATATACAATCACCAGCACGTGTATATTTTCAGAAAAAGTTTTGAATTACTGTAATTTAAAGTATTCGTGATCACAAATGAGCCCTCTCGTTCAAATCGATGTGATGTTGAAATAACATTCATCATGAATGCGATTAATGGTTAACCGATGCGTTTTAAGATATTAACTGTCATGACTGACAACGTTGTTTTTCTAACATTTCTGAAGCGCGTCTGAATAGTTTCTGAGGATGAGTTGCATTTTATAAATTACATTCGAATTTCGATTGATTTCAGCTGTTTGGAGCTGCGCTGTTTGCCCTGTCCGTATGGATCAGATATCAGGACGATTTCAGCGAATGGATCCTAGAATTGGGACTGGAGCATTTCTGGAGAGGAACTTATGTCCTTCTGGCAACCGGGATCTTGTCAATGTTTGCCTCATTTTTTGGCTGCGGAATGGCTCTCAACGAAGGCCCGACCCTGTTGAAAATCGTGAGTTGATTTTTAATTTTCTCTTCGAAAAAAAGAGGAATGAAACACAGTAATCCCAGACGAGTGACTGCTGTGACGTGATAAAAATAATGAGATTTTCGATCGCACTGTACAGCTCGTATGTGACGCGGTGCTCGAATTTTTTTTTTTCCTTGCCATTCCGTTTTTCCTTCCGCCGAAATTTTCCGAGTGTCACGCGTCGTTTGCTTCCTCATAACTCACGTTTTTATCTACATTCTTCACTAGAGAAAAAAAGAGGCGAAAATGTTGATGTGCGATTGTTAACTTTTAAACCTACAGGCGCAGGAATTTATTTCAAAATCATAAAAACGGTCGCCCAGATTGATTTTTCCTTTTTTTTATAACTTACAGTACGCCTGCATTACGGGAATCGCGTTCATTTTAAGCCTGGCTGGAGCTGCTTACACGCTCAACAATGGAATCGAATATTCTGAACTCACACCTTGGCTCAAGACAAGATTTTTCGAATTGATCTCTCGATATGACGAGGATGTGAAAGCAAGACGAATTATGAATATGATCCAAGAACGCGTGAGTTAAATTCCTTCACCGTTTTTTTTAATGTGTACAGTACTTAAGCACATTTGTTGCACAGTACAGAATTTCCTGCGATGACCACAATGATTTCCACAAGTTTGAAGTTTTGTATATGCCTTCAAGTTTATTCTAAAATATCGTCACGGAATCAGATTTTTAATTTCGAAGAAAAACTTCGTAAACATAGATGAGCCTATTTGTGGAATTTTTGTTTTCAAAATGCTGGACCATATTCGGCAAAGCCCTGAAGCATATTTTCAGCTTGTGTATATGACTTGTAAAACATATGTGATCCCAGCTTTCATTTTGATTAACCACTCGGCAAAATGTCAGATATCAAGTACGGTAACTGGGAAGTTTTACCGCAAGGGGAGATAATACATTCGCCTTTTTTACTGAGTACGAGCTAAGCTGCGAAACTCGTAAATAAGTCGCCGATCATCAACTTTTTACATAATCTCAAATTTATGTTGGTACTTTGCAGATTGGTTGCTGTGGTTCGGTCACTTCAGACGACTACGACGACATAGGCAAACAAATCCCCAACGAGTGCCGTGATCCTGTGACAGGCAATGAGTACAACGATGGCTGTTATGAAGTGTTTGCCTGGTACTTGGAGACCAAAAGTGGATGGATCGCAGGCATTGCTTTGTTCCACTGCTTGAGTCAGGTAAGAATAATATTTCCTCATTCATGTATGCTCTACAATATTGATATCTAAGACAAATGATCAAATTATCCTCAAGCTGAGCCCAGAGATCAACACTTCAGTCTTTCGAATTAATTTGTATACGAGGGCGCAGGGCCAAGCGAAGTGCATCCAACGATGAGATTCAAAAATTCATCGATTTCATGCGTCAAAGGAGAGAATCTTTTGAATCTGTAATCGTAATTTTCAACGGTGAGTAGAGACTAGAGAGTAACGAATTGCGAAAAGAATGCTCATTGAATTCAGAGAAAGCTAGAAAAACAAAAGCGGGTACCAAGTTTGAATTTCCTTCGATTCGATGTCGATTTATTCCCGTTTTATAGCTGGAAAAGGTTTGAGCGGTTTGTTTTGAGAGTATCCTTTTATTTTGTAAACGTTTGACTCTGCGATTCGCGAATTTATTCCATAAATTGAATTTATGCAAGGTTTCGATTTTTTCGAATTTTGTTTTTGCTGAGGTCAGTTCCTCGTCGTGATTCACGATACACAGTTTCTGAAATATTAGCCTACTGAGAGACGCTTCGGATTTCTCAAATTTTAGCTCATTGATATTTTTCGGAATATTATATGCAATACAGTGCATCAAATATCCACGTTACCTCGTTGGCCGGGAATTGAATCATATGCGGAAATAAAGACAAACTTGAAGGTAACATATAGAAACATAGACGTTTCTGAGTAATGTAATTTCTGAAAAAAGAATGATGGAGCAAATATTGAAGTACCTTAGAGATGATTCGTCCTTTTATGGTCTTCTCAACGGTATCTTTATTGCCCCGGAAATATATCCATAAAAGTAGCATCCTTCCATCATCAGCATTCCAGCATTTTGACTAGCTTTTCTTGCATGAATCGTGCTTTTTGTAAAGTTCAACAGCATGAGCAAGTGATATGGCTGAATAACAACTTTTCCTCATAGCCACAAACTTCTTGACATCAAGTCATTAAAATGCCTGGTTGTATGTTTATCTTATTGTTATCAGATGCACTACAGTTTTCCCCTCATCATGCTGGTGCAATTGTGTGACTAAATTATGCCCTTCCCAAGTTTATCGCAGCTTGGGCGACTTCCATTCGTTCGCAGATAAGAAACTTGTTTTTTCAAGTTTTACTGCACTTCCCGGCTATAAACTCATCAGCTGCAAGACGTTGCTCAGAGTTTAATATACAGTACAGTACCAAGTTTTCGCTTTCGTTCATTTATTTGCCATCCTTCTTCAGTCTGTCAGAAGTAAACCAGAACTCGAAAAGTTTTCTTGGATATCTGAAAAATTTGATTCATGAAAAATGCTAGAAGATGCCTTTTAGGAATATGATGACAAATGCAATGCAAAGATACAAATGCTCTTCTTTGCGCTCAAAGAAATACCATTAAAACTTCAGAAGCAATGTTGAACAGTTGAACACTCTTGAAAATATTGAGCTATATACAGTCAACCCCAACACAATGGACTTAACTCATGCAACAGACTAGTCTGTTGTGTGAAAAGTCTGTTATGCAAATTCAATTATTTAAATATTAAAATCTTCCCTCATTATTGTTAATTTGAAACCAACAGAAGTCATCTGTTAGGCAGATTTACTCCCTTGAGTGGGAGGGAAAACCACCTCCAGAAACTGTCCGTTGTGATGAGACAATCCATTACACAGGGGGTCTATTGTGCAGGGTTCAACTGTATATTCACAAAATATTCACTATAAACTTCATTGTAAAATGACCCTAATTCATATTGATAAAAAAACAGGCAAATATTTGTTCTTCTTGTTCAGAGACTATTCCCCTTCATTTGTGCACAGTATATCATCTGGACTTTTTCTTGTTCTTTCTTTTTATTTGCTTGAAATAATCAAGGGTAGTAATGAAATCAGTTAGGCTTATGTGACATTTTGGGAAGATGATGGCTGATGAAATTATCTGGTGGAAAATAAAAGTTGGCTTTTCTCCTATACTAACACTTCAGACAAATTTTCACCACCTGAAATAAATTATTTCAAGTCTTCCTTTTAATAAACCTTTCTTGAAGCCAAGCTTTCTAATCTTTTAGACATTCCACTATAACTGCTTCATTGGTTCTTCATTTGAGTTTTGCAATGAAAGTTTTGGTTGAAGGAGACTTTACACAGAAGGTATCTGAAACATTTCTTCTACTGTAGTCTGTGCAAAAATTTTAAAGTACAGAAATTTCCTAGTCCATGAGCCCGAAAAGGTTGAGGAGCACTTTCCTCCATTAAATTTGCGACTGAAGTCTGCTGTATTTGGAGTAAAACTCAAATAAGGCAGAACCCTTTTTTTTCCTTTTTGTGCAAAATTCCGCTGATTCCATGCAAGCAAACTGTGTATACCCCCAGATTCTGGCGGATGAACGTCTATTTTTGCTCATTCCTTGTTTTCCCAGGCGATTGCAGGTGCGAGCGCTCTTTGGATGAGCCGGGCCGTGCGTCGGGAATGGGTCAATGCGAGCTCCGTCGGGATGTGATTAGGACCCGTCCCTCGGGTGAGGCAATAAAGGCAGATGAGCCGGAAGCGCCTGGGATTAATGCCAAGGGGGGATCGAATGAGGCACAGGGATTCCGTCGACGTGGACCCCCGAGAAAAATCCTCCATTCCTTCCTGGTGATACCTACAGACAAATCTCGAACCGTGTCGTTTCCATCTGCAGCAGGAATATAGTCTTCTATACTTTTTCGTCTATCTCTATATCTTTTTTACCCCGCGGTTTTTGAGACATCCCTTTTCTGCCATACAGAAATATGCATAGGCCTTTCGCAAAACATTGCACGCACACAGGGAGATTTTAAAAGTGTTTTCTCTTTTTGGATGCGAAATGAAATCAGCGAGTTGAGATCTGAAGAATGAAAGGTTAGGATTATGTACCCGTTTTTTTAGTTGATGTGAAGCTGATTCGTTGCCGCTATCGTTTGTGAAGTCAAATGTGTTTTTTCACGTTCTCCGCGAGAAAAATTAGTTAATCTTCGATTGCTATGAATATTTTGCTTATTTGGAAGAAAATTCAAGGCAGATTCTTCTTTTTACCTCCTGCATGATCTGTGTAAGGTATGTATATATTTAGTACTGTAATTACGTGCCAACTGATGGCAATTACGCTTAAAATGTTGAAAATCCGTCTGAGGTTTAAATTTTGAAATGCAAATTCGAGATTCAGTATTTTTGAAATTCTCCTTCGGAAATATTTACTAAAAATCGGCCTGTGAAAAGAAGAGACCTTTGTGATGCTCGGGTCAAGGGTTACGATCGTACAATTGCAAATTTTCTCGTGTTTTTTTTTTCGTCAAAACGCAGGGGTCGATGTAATTTGTGGGGTATTTCTTCGAACACTGGCTGAGATTTTTTCGTGTCAATGCGTGAATGTGAAGTGGAGGAGTGTTCAGAAATAAAACTTCGCCTACAGAAAATTCACTTGCCAATAACTTGGATCAGTCTTTTGCTAAATAGGATTTCAATGAGGGATTTTCTCGTCGACTATTTTTTATGAATCACTTAACTTCCCTACTTGTATCACTTAATTTACAATGCGCGTTGAAGAGCAAAAATGCCATGAAAGGTGTCGTGTTCGGTTGTTAACGTAGATTTCGAATTTGATTAAATTTTTGAAATTTGTCAAGAATAATAAAAACAAATGGAATGTTTAGATGCAGTTCTTCCATCGCTGTATCAAACCCTGTGCAACTAGACGAACGAATCTTCTGAAATGCCTGTAGTGGAAATTTCGTCCACGATCAACATCCCAGTATAAGAGATAAGTTACTTAAAGGGTGGGTCAGAAAATAAGTGAACCGATTTTTTTATTCAAAATAGCTCAATTGGAAACAGAGCTGCTGTGGCAATGACAAAAAAGCCAAATGAAAGCTTATTCAATCCACTTTTTGTACTTGCCACCGCTCAATTTGCTACCGAGCTATTTCGAGTCAAAAATCAGTTCATTTTTCAGGTCCACCTTGTAAAAATTCCTACCAAATAACCGGAAGAGAAAAATTCACAAGTCATGGTTATCAGAAGAACAACTCGGAACATCCTGGGAAGAAAACTCGGATAAGACACAAGGACAACTCTACTCATGTACGCGTACTCGTACTGATGAACAGGGACGTCCTTGGAGTTCATTTTCCACTTGAGACACGCGTTTCATTATCTCTTACTTCGTGTCATGGACAAAAGGATTTTGAGATATGCACACGAGGGTTGGTTCATAAGTTTTGTAATTTTTTGGAATCTAGATCCAACAGAGTTTGAACAACAGAGTTTTTTTTTTTTTGCTCAGCCCCATCATTTGGCAGCAAGCTAGTGCTGTTCAAGATACTCCCCGCCAATTTAAATGCATTTTTCAAGCAATAATTCCAATGATTCAAGCGAAGACAAAATTTTATTCCGTTAGTTTATTTGGTTGCTCTTTGATGGCATAAATGAGGTTGTCACTGTCCTCAATATCAATATTTTTCAGATCATTCTTCACTGTTGTGAACAGCCAGAATAAATCACAGGGTGCACTGCATTTTTCCGAGGGATTTTTTCCTTTTTCCGAAAAAAATCTTCAGAAATTCATTGGAAATAAAAAATCACAAATAGTTTTTGGTTGATTTTTTCCACAAAAAAAATTTTAAAAGTCAAAGCAACCTGTTACTTCTGGCTGTTCCTTACAGCAGAGAATGTTCTAAGAGGACTGATTTTGAGGATTTTTGCAATGACCCCATTTATTCCATCAGGTAGAAGCTGAATTAATTATCAGAATTCAATTTTTGGCATGGTTTTGATCTTTGGATCTATTGCATAAAAAATTAATTGAATTTGATGGAGAGTACATGTCTAACCTCGCAATTTGACCCTAATCCATTGCCAAGTATGGTCAAATTGTGAAGCAGTCGAATTTCAAGACAAATTCAAAAATATCAGTACAAAAATGCAAACAAGTGATAAGGCGTTGAACGTCCTGTTCCCAACTTAACGTTCAGTAGGAGGGACTTTTAAGTTGGTAGTTTAACATCCTCCAACTTAACGTTCCATGGTGGTCATAGAACTTGTCGTGATTTCGTTACCGTTTTATACGAGCTATATATGCAATTCAAGTAAAATGGAATTGTTGAAACGCAGTTGAATCTATTTCAAAAAGTGGCAAATCCGATGAACCAACCCTGTTATATGAAAGTTTTTCTTTGTACCACACAGGCCAACTGTTCAAGAGAACCAGAGAAGAGCGTGTTCCCTATAAGTTCATGGCCATGCATGCCTTGGAGTGTCTACAGTGTCTACCGGATCAGACAAGGGATGCATTATTCTGCATTTTTCCAACTGTTGAGGATGGGTCTTATCAAGACTAGATGATGAACATGAACTTTCACAAAAGTATACCCATGATAATGTTTTTCGTTCTCAAGGTTTCGTCTTTGGACTGAATGATGCTGCCACAAAAAAAAAATGATACAGAGTGATTCCTGTAAAAATCCTATGCTATTTACATCATCCATTCGCGAGTTGAGGATTTCTTGCAAATGAACGAAATAATAAGCATTTTTAAGTTCAATAATACAATAATAACGATACTGTAAATGATCGGATTAGTTATGGCGACCTAATCGTGTCTGATATACAATGGGTAAATTTTGGTTGCGTCCAAAAGAAAAATCGAAAATTTATCTAGATGATCCCGTGATCTCAAATGCATTAAAAATTACATCAATGAACGTTTCGCGGGTGTGATGCGCCCTTTCTAAAATATTTCATTTTTCCTCTTCAAAAACAAATTTTGATCATGAATACTTCACGGAAACTGTTAAAATTAACAACTTGCAGGACAAGGGTTGAATTGCAAGTCATCCTCCCTGAAAATTCAACCATCAAATTGTAGGAGGTTGAATTGCAAGGTACCACCAGTATCTTGAACAGCACTAAAGCAATGGCAAAATATGCCGATATATATATGCAATTCAAGTAAAATGGAATTGTTGAAACGCAGTTGAATCTATTTCAAAAAGTGGCAAATCCGATGAACCAACCCTGGTATATGAAAGTTTTTCTTTGTACCACACAAGCCGACTGTTCAAGAGAACCAGAGAAGAGCGTGATCCCTATAAGTTCATGGCCACGCATGCCTTGGAGTGTCTAGTGTCTACCGGATCAGACAAGGAATGCATTATTCTGCATTATTCCAACTGTTGAGGATGGATGGGCCTTATCAAGACTAGATGATGAACATGAACTTTCACAAAAGTGTACCCATGATAATGTTTTTCATTCTCAAGGTTTCGTCTTTGGGCTGAATGATGCTGCCACAAAAAAAAAAAAAATTATACAGAGTGATTCCTGTAAAAATCATATGCTATTTACATCATCCATTCGCGAGTTGAGGATTTCTTGCAAATGAACGAAATAATAAGCATTTTTAAGTTCAATAATACAATAATAACGATACCGTAAATGATCGGATTAGTTATGGCGACCTATTCGTGTCTGATATGCATTGCATATCAGACACGCATTTTATCAGACTTCATAATGGGTAAATTTTGGTTGCGTCCAAGAGAAAAATCGAAAATTTATCTAGATGATCCCGTGATATCAAATGCATTAAAAATTACATCAATGAACGTTTCGCGGGTGTGATGCGCCCTTTCTAAAATATTTCATTTTTCCTCTTCAAAAACAAATTTTGATCATGAATACTTCACGGAAACTGTTAAAATTAATCAAATGCATTAAAAATTACATCAATGAACGTTTCGCGGGTGTGATGCGCCCTTTCTAAAATATTTCATTTTTCCTCTTCAAAAACAAATTTTGATCATGAATACTTCACGGAAACTGTTAAAATTATTCATTACGCTTTGCACAACTACCTTGTGACCTTATTGCGGAATTTAAGTCCAAGAGAAGATGGTTGTCTATGTTTACGAAGTCTGCTATAGTTGATTTAAAAAAAAATTATGCAGCTCTTAGTGTATTCAAAACGTTGGCTCACATTGACTTTGTCTCGTATTGAGAAATTCTATCATATTTGTCTTTGCAGCTGCTTATTCCGTTTCGAACAATCGGAGGCGATCTTTGTCATGAAAAACCTCGTAAAATCATCTTTCATGATGAAAAAATATATCGAACAAGAGCTTGCTACCTGGATTGGTTTTCAAGTGATTTCATGAACCCAAGACTCGTATTTCAGGTAACATCAAGCATTCCCAACTTTTACAAGGGTATCAGGTTACGTAATAATGCTAATATATTACACAAAATCTTCTTTTCGAATTTCCTGATCTTTCGATAGCAAAGCTTTTACCATTTCACGACAAAATGAATATTTTGTGAAGTCGACCAAGGATCCTTCACTGTGCGGCAAATCCGGTATCTGCTTTACAAATATATTTCCATAAAATCAAGAATGATAAAATCGGTTATAAACAACCCGAATTACTGATAAATTGGAATTGTATTTCTTGTGCCCTGAACTGGAAACGGAAGAAAGGTTACCGTCCATTCCCTAGTTATTTTTATGGTAAGCATAAATTAAGAACCTTACACTTTTCACGCTACCTGAGTGCAATGGCTTGCAATGTATTAAAAACAAATCGTAAAGCTATCTCTTAACGAATGCTACCTAAGCAAATTTTAGTTAACCGTGTGTCAGCATTTAGCACTTTTTGTTAAAAATAATATGATTATATAAAAACTTATTCTCGTGAATATCTTCTTCAGCTTGCGTGTTCTGCAGAGGCTGAACAATGTAAGCACCGCAAAAATGTATTCTGCGATGTTTTTGCTTATTTGAAGTCCTCAGGAAAAAACCACGGCAAAATTTCCGCGGCAGTCTTCCCTATATTTTCTAACGACGTGCCGACTTTGTCTTTCCCCATTCAACGACGCACATCATCGATTTGCAGCGTCTGGCGATGCATAATTTATTTTGCTTGCACTGCGGTTAACTCGCGTCTGTTCCGCAAAGTATGACAATCAGATACTCCGTTCAAACCGAAAATGTAGTACATTACTGTACAGTACTTTAAATGAATTCATAATGCGACCTTGATTTTCATTCGCAATATAATTCCCGAATTTCGTCGTTCTCCAATGTTTCATTCATTGCTGAATACATAATTCCGTTTTTACTTGAATCCATCATGCCCTTGATATAAATATGCACACCGCGGTTTTTCAGTCGAAATTTTCCAATGGAATTGTATCTCCAAGTTAGACAGCACGCCCATCATTTTAATGACTCCGAAAATGCAATATTTCATGAATGACAGCACCCAAATTTTGATTTATACATGAAGTAATATTAAATTTGACTCATTTTATATCACCTCCAATACACTGCGTTTTTTTTTTTTTAGCTTATCTTGGACCGCCAACCCATGTAAATACTGTATATTCAAATATATTGCGCACCTATAAAACTTACATATTTTTAAAAATTCATACCTGCATATATATGACGCACATCCCATTTTTCCTATAAATGTTTCGAAAAAAAGGTGCACGTGGTATACAAATAGATGTAATAATTAACTTTTAGCGTTTATTCAGGTGCTTTTTTGCTGATTTATACTCCCAGGTTGGCAAGTTACAGTTTGATACAGGTTGTGTGAACTCTTCAAAGCATAATTTCAAGGACCAAAAAAGTGGTTACTGAGAAAATTGGAGAGAGAGAGAGAGTTTTAGACCCTTGATTGCCAAAATCCAAATTAATTGCACTTTTTCTAATTGATTCACGCCGACACAGTACATCATTCCTGATGTTGGGTGCAGTTTTTATTTGCCTAAAAAATTCTGAAAATACGAAAATCGCGTCCCAAAGAGACAGAGAGATATTCAAGCTCCGAATAATCCAAAATGAGCTCTAAAACGCGCTGCCAATTAGTTCCTCGATCCCGGATCAATCACTTCACAGCTGGCTGAACCGGGCCAGTCAAGGGAACGACACTAATTGTAATTCGGGGCTCAAATCGTCCCTCTATTCCTTTATCTGGTGCCTCGAATTTTCCACTAATGAACACAGTACGGATGTGTGAAACGTGCTCGGAATCCTCGCTAAATTTTGCGACAGATTCAGAAAATCGTGCAGTATTGTGTGCAATTTGGACACATTTCATCGCGCGCAGTTTCCTACAACATGATTCTCCTTTTTGGGCAATGTTTTCCTAGAAAGAATCAGGACTTGTTTACGAGTTGTTGACAATTTCCTCATCACTTGTGATGGGGTTGAGAAGCACTTTGGAATCCCTCTGCACCCGTTTTAGAACCGATGCAATTGCTTCCCGTACAGACTAACAGTTCGTAAGGCAATGTGACGGCATCAAAACAAATTTTCGGAGAGGATAATAATTTCTATCACGTCTTTCTCCTAATCGTCATTAATAGCTTTCAAATACCACACATCCAGTGCTATTAAAGAGGAAAGCCACATATATTAATTCCTTGTGTCCCATTCAAAAAATATGACGCTGGAAATAGTTGAAGCAAATCACCTGACGCATGACCCAGCAAATAATGGGGGCGTTGGGCTGTGAACCGTTAAGGTAATGGACTGCCAACGGGTCCTGGAACCCATTCTCAGAATGGTTGGGAGCAGAGCCCAACGACCCCTGCTGTGGCATTCTGAGGG